>BMAU01001008.1:0-270332 GCA_019973935.1 Trichonephila clavipes
TTACGTATTGCTGACGCAGTTGGAACAGCTACATTAACATTTTTCTGCTTAGGTTTCGAAATATTTATATCAAGCTTCTCTTTTCCTTTCTTCAATGGCCGCGATCCAACATTGGGAGTATTCTTAAAGTTTAATTTGAATCAGCCATAAATCATAGGCTAGAAATTCAGTCGGCAAACAATTCATTAATGACGAAATTACAAACTGCAGAATACATGCGAATGAGTCGCAAAATTTTTCAAATCACAGTCCCATCAACGAAAGGAATATGAAAAGACAAGGTAGGAGGGGGTATTTCGTGACGTGAATTTCAAATCAAGCCGGGTGCCTCACGCGCACACTTGGTGATCACACACAATGACTAAATACAATTAGGGAACGGCCATCTTTGAGAAAAAGATACGTGATAAAAATGCAAACACGACACAAAAATATAAATAGAAAAAAGATTTGTTAATCTAAAACGTCACCAGACAGAAAAAATAAAGAGCAGTGTCACTTAAGCTGATAAAATATGGAATTTTGTATGATCGAGAAAGATACAATTCTACAAGGAGATCTTAAATCAGGTCAAGCATTGAGCACTAAGATTCTCGGATTTGTTACCAATGGTTACAGATACAAAACTAAGAAAACAGAAGGCAAGTGCATGAATAAAATATAATAACAAAATACTTTAAACGGCTTTTAAAAATACGACACAAAATGAAATTTTAGAGATCTCTTTCCCAGAACTGTTAGTTTACAATGTAAAATAACAGAATAGTAAAAGTGACATTAATCAGACCACACAAATCATTATTTTTCACAATGACTACAGTTACAGTCAATATATGTAAACTAAGATAAATTAAAAAACAATATAATCGTAGGTTTCATTGCAAAAACAAAATACTAATGAAATAATTCTTTATATTACACAAACTCGTAATAAATAATACTTCATTTTCTGAATGAAACAGAAATGACATCATAATATCTGTATTCAAGTAACCCTGACAGCAGGTGTAAAAAAGAACAACGATGATGATGACAAATCAAATATAAAGGAAATTTCACAAAAAATGCCTCATTTAACTCTTTCAGAATAATGACATTTAAAGAAAAAATGATAAAAGAAAATCCTCTACCACAGAAATGCTGAAATTTGTATGATAAAGAAAAGGCATGAGAAGGTGAGAAAAAACATGTTTGATGAACACCAGCATTACTTATTTATACTCTTTCATAAAAGATTATAGAATAAATCATGCAGCAATATACTTCGTAGAATATAAGAAGTAACTTTGTATTTCAAATAACCATTACATTAATGAAAAAAATATTAAAAAGTTATCTTCCAACTATTATGCATTAGTTTTCTTCCCATTCTTTTTAGTCAAATTATTTATTTAGAATAATAAGCTTTTAAAGATTATATAGATGGAGAATTTATTCCATAATCTATATTAACACATCTCGTACCAGAAGCTCTTTTTTTTAGCAAATGTTTATGCGTGTGTACACAACATACACTAAAAATATTTAAAATAAATAATACATAAAAAAAACTGCATTTAAAAACTGATATAGAATACGTCTTTTCCCAAAAGAAAGTGTACAAAGATGTTAATGAAGTTGTACTACTTGAAACATAAAATGAAAACCATAACTAGTGATGACAAAACAGAGTTATATATTATTATTGAATTGCTTCATTAATATCGCATTAGAAGCTACACAACGACAAACCTCTTATAAGAGAATCATGCCCTTCCTTATATTAAGACAAGAACATAAAAAAAATGGTGCCTCTCTTAATTTTCACGCTCCGTCAGTTAACGTACAGGTTCCTATAGATTTATCGGGCAGTAGATTACAGTTGTATTTACATCCAAAAATATGTCTGAAGAATGGATAATTATTATTAAAATAAGATAAAAATCTCAGCAGTATATATCAAACTAATCTGAGCAAGCTAAATTATTTTGACGAATTAGATCAAAAACAGCTTTGAATAATATGTGCATTAATTGATATACTTTATATAGATCCAACATTCATACTGTAATTATACTAATCCGAAGTCTATAATGATAAGGTGACCAACCGTTTGAATCAATAAATTCATCATATATTTACATACATGATGAATATACATCATATATTTACATATATGATCTTTACATATTAAAGTTTCATATATTTCTGTTGTATTTTTAAATTTTTCGTCCTCTTTTTCATTGTAAAAAAACTGGTCATCTTAATAATGACAAAGCTATTTTCCAGTTGATATTCTCTACGTATCCATCTATATAAAGTACACACACTTCAATATTTTAAAAATTATATAATATATACAGCAAGGGTGTCAAACTAAAAGGCTGTGACTTGGACCAAATAAACAAGGTTTAACTTAAGGTGGGCTGCAAAGAAAATCAATATCCATAGAAACGTAGGTTTATTTCAAATAATGAATTATAATAAACATATATAAAAGAACAAGAAAAATTAATATTTACGCCCTGCACTTGACATCTTTTCTCTGCAACTATTTATTCTATTTCGGGAGAATTTTTGATATTTTATTACATGTTATTGTATACCAATATACTGGCCAGGCTGCGAGATTGAAACCCTGATGTACAGCTTTCATATGGCAACCTTACGGTTAGAAAGTACAATGGCAATGCTTTAAAATAAAAATTAATATACATGTATGAATCTTCTTTCAATTCCTATTATTATAGCTCACACTCTCTATATATTTATTTATTTATCTTGGTGGAATTTTCAATCGTTAATAAAATACATTTTAAAGCGCTCAATTGAGCTGAAATTTTATAAACATGATTATTTTGGATGACAATACAGTAATTTAATTATAATTAATAAAAATTAATTTTTTGCTTAAAACTAATCATTTAAAGAATTACAAATACAGCCACGTTGGCATAATTTTTGGCGACTTGTGTCAAAACTTGAAAAGGTTTTTTTCTCACGTTTTAAAGCATTCAGTTGAACTGAAATTTTTTAGACACGATTGTTTTGGATGACCATACGATACTTTAAGGAAAATTAATAAAAATTAATTACCACTTAATGGTGCTATTCTGTCATATGCATAATTATATTAAGTGTAACTATTTAATAAAAAGTAGCTAAAATAAAAGTTTTCTTTGTTGATCTAAGTAGGAATTGACTTAAATTAAAAAAAAAAAAAATTACTTGTTTTATTTAAGTATTAATTATTTTGAGTTATTCCTTCAGACGATTAATTACGAATTTAAAAAAAAAATTTACTTTTATCATACGCAAGCACAACAAATATACAATCTTTGTTGGAAGCGAGAATTTCACAAAACTGTTCATTATTTAACGTGCATAATTGCTTTTCGAAAAAGCGAAGATTATTTCCTGTTAAGAGTTCCTGGGATTAATTAAATTTTCTTTTATTTCTTCAAATAAAATTACAAATTAAGACGTCCGTAAAATTACGCATCCAATGTAAGGTTGTTGAACTTATGAAAAGGATAGCTGCATGCTAACGATAGTGAAATGAAAAGGTTATAAGAATTCCTAAAGTTAATGAAAACATCATTCCGAAGAAGCGAGGATTTCAACTCATTAATTAGTAAATCTTGGAAAATTTTAACGAAGAGGAGGAAATCAAAACGAATTAATACGTCAAGTACTTCAAGAAAATTCAGATTTGTTTGGAGCAAACTGTTGGAAAAATGCACGATTTAAATAATTTATTTACACCAAATCTGAACCAATCTGAAAACAACTTACAGTACTTTTTTAAAAATTTCAAGGATTAAATGAAAAGCAATTAAAAGAAGCTTTTACTATTTGGTAGATCATGATTAGAAAAGTTAATTAAGAAGAACTAATGAAATAGAGATTCTGTCAGAGTGAGTGTTCATTAACGTCTCACAATGAGGCAACACGATGGCTATCGGCGACGCACCTAAAAATTTTGAACCTAAGTCAAGTGATGAGGACAACATTTGAGCTGTAGCCCCCTTCCCCGAACTTCCACACCACGCCAACAGGGGACTTTTGAGCCTAGCATCAGATCTTCGATACGGCGAGTCTTCAGTGGCACTGGGGCGCAAATTCATGACATGCCGGTCACGAGTTCGTGACCATGACCACTAGGCTACTGTGGCAAGGGGGATTTTATCAACACAAAACACGAAAAACTATTTCTAACTTTTTGTATTACGAAATTAATTTTCATTAGAATATAATTACAAGTAATTCTAATTAAAAAAATCTAGAATTGAAAAGTCGAGACTTCGAGAGCTATTTATCATAAATTAATCATTAACGATTGATGTTTTATATAACTCATCGGAAATTCAATTTTCCTTACAGAAAAACATTAGCTAAAAATTTGGATAAACACGTCACAATAAATTATTATATAAAATAAAATTATTTTTCTTACTTTACTCTCTTATATTGATAAACTACTACATAAAAACAATGTGTGCTTTTACGAGTAAAATTAAAATGTATATAAAAAATAATTCAATAAGTCTGATAAATAATTATTTGAACTATTCCAATCAACCGAATGAATAAGGCTTTCGACTAGACTACTAAAATCTCTCACTTAAAAACTCGTTTTATCGGCTCTACATACTTATTTTTAAGCCATTTCATTGACGGAAGAGAAAATTAAAAAACATATTGGAAATGAACGTTCTTAAGAGAAATTTGTAATACGAATACGCGTTTTGTTGTTCTTGTAGACTTAGATTCATAAAAACCAAGAACAAAAAGTTAAGTCTTCTCATAATAAGTATAAAATTTGTGTACTTAGGCTGAAAAAACAACATTAATTTAAAATGTCAGTTTATATTGTATAAAATATGGATTCAAAATGAGAGAGAGGAAAAAAGAGATTATGTGTGTGTGTGTGTGTGTGAGCAATTTTAATCTATGAAGAACTTAAACATTTTAAAAATTTCAATTGCCCCAGAATGTTTTCTTATCTAAATCAAAATAATGTACATTGAATGAAGATTGAAGCAATGCTTTCAAAGCTTCTGAAGAAATAAACAAAATAATAATTTAAAATTTAGGCAAGAGCAAGCAAGTTGCATAAATTTTCAAAACAGAACTTATTATAACATAGATTTGGTTTACAATTAATTTTAGAAAAATTATGACTTCTGGAACAGAAATGAAGATTAAAACTTACAAATATGGCTATGCATAATAATTTATAGCAATACGGCGCTTGTCTGGCAATAAGTTGTCCATTAATTTTTTTTAAAAAAATCTAATAAAAGTAAACGATTTTCGAAAATTTTTGGAGTAGAGAAGCAAATGAGAATGGAATTTAATAATTGTTTATGAATATTATTAAGAGTAATATTACGTGGTATAGTGGAACTTTTTTAAAATCTAAAATTTTAATTTTAGTCATACATTAAAAGGTAGTTTTTAAACTCGTGTTACTTTATTATTTTGTTCATATCATTCCACTGAGTGATTAATATAACCAAAACTCAAATATTAATTAATAACTTAAAAATTGTTAAGAATGCCCTATAAAATGTTCTAACGGAAAGGTTCTATTAATTATTTTTGATTATATAGTCCGTTAGAAAACTAAGAGATTTGGTGTCTTCCAAGCTAGAATTTATCATTAACTTTTATCTTCGAGAATTGATACCTTTTTTTCCGGGCAGCCCTTTGAAAGACCTTTGCGTAACTCGCGGGTACACACAATTTAAGAATCACTCCTCTAAAGAACAGAGAGGGGTGGAGTGGAGGACTAATAATAAACTCTACTATAACCTGAAAAACAATGTGTTTATATATATATTAATAATAGTTTTGCATTAAATAATCCATTTTTATGAGCATTATAATGTGAATTGAATTTCTCCTTTTAACATTTTAAGATAAAACAGATTTTAAAAAGTATCTTATGATGTTTGTATATCTTTAGTAAATGTTTTCAAAATCCTAAAAATAGTAAAATGACCTTAAAAAAACTTTATTTTTTAATCTAGGAATAATAAAAATTTTACGAGCTTATACAAATAATTTGTAACGAATCAATTAATAAAAAGACTTTATCAGAATCGGGGGACCCCGCTAAAAGCAATATCCATATTTTTAATTAAGACATAAGGAAATATTTTAATTCATGTTTCAAGATTATGATTCAACCAAAAAATGTGCTTAAAAATATGAAAACATAAGGGTCACGTGTACCTCATTTTGTTTCTGTATTTCTATACACAAATAGAAAACCTTGCTTTTATTTTCTACTTCAATGAAAGAAGTTAAAGAGGCGGCAAGGAGCCAAAAATACGAAGTCGTCCAAATTTCCCTGTCATTGTCCCCAATTATCAACTTAAGTCTAACTGATGAAGAAAGTTAGAAGGATAAATTCTTTACGAGCTCCCCCAAAATGAGTTAATTACTTTAAACGGTTAGCCAATCAGGTATAACGTAACTTTTCATCCGGCTCTGAATGACTAACAGTGATTTTGATCACAAGGGACTCTCGGAAACTTTCAAAAATGTTAATGTTCATCAACAAAAATATATTACAAGAATTCAAAGGTTAAAATAAAATTACTTTTCTAAGTTCATCAATCAAAAAGAATATTCACTGTATTTTTTTAAGTACTATGTACACTAGAGCAGGGGTGGGTAAGAGTTTTTCCACAGCCCACCTAGAGTCAAAAAACCAAATTGGAAATACTCTATGTCCGGGTCAATATATACGAGTATTCGTGAGCAGTCTTTCTTGCATGAGATCAACAAGAATAAATGTATATGCAAGTTGGCTGGCATTAACTTGAAGACTGATGAGAATTTCAAGATTGAATATCACTCCCGATTTTAAAAAATGTGTAGAGAAGTGTAATAGTCACATTAAATTGTTCTAAAATTAAATGTGCTGACGGCTATAAATATGAAATTAGCCCCATACATATATTGCATAAAACTGCCATTATTTAATTTAACTTACCATTTACTGATTTTTATGGTACCATTTCCACCTTTCCCGAGATGCAAAATTAATGAATGTTATCATTTTAAAAAGACGAGGCCTTACGGATATCCTTTCGTTCCACGTTGTGGCTTTTGCACCACGGACTTTTGGCGACGGACGAAAGGGGGTGGAACATAGAGAGAGTACTCAAGATCCAATAAAGTTACCCAAAAACTAAATATTGTTCATACAACATTTACATTTCAGTACTATTAAATAGAAAAATATATAATTCCCAAGTTCCCTGAATTATCAAACACACGGTGATTAACGTAATACACGCCGATAAAATTCGGAAAAACTTTTTTTATCTAATTATTTAGCCGAATATAATTCATTATGTTTCATTAGAAATAATTCTACAACAATTTAAAGCAAACACAATTATTTACAGCAAGAAATACTTTAGAATATATAACAATCCAAAAACACATTAAAATCAATAAAAGAATCAGTTTAAGAAATGTATATTATGATGTCTGCGATGGCCTTTATATTGTAAACGCGCGATATCTATTAACTAATCTTTAACTAAAGAAGAAGAAAAAAAAAGGGGGGGGGGAGATACCAATGTTTTCCTGAATTAAAAAAACTATTCGAAAGTATTATATAAGAAAAAAAATAAAAAGTAGAAGGATAGTTAAAACATTAAAAAATACATTTACTTTTATTTGAACGCGTTTCTAAATTTCATTGTCAAAATGAATGATGCAACATTTACTGAAATTAAATACAGTCGTTTCGAATATTTGTGAATATTTTTATAAATAAACACAACATATTTCCCTTCTGAATTTTATTTCTTCAACAATTTTTCAATCGCGCCTAGCAATAATTTTTGTAACGATAAACATTTATACATAAAGCGTGTGTGTGATAATTTAAAAAGAAAAAAAACTTTTTCTTTTTCCTAAATTATGTAAGACGAGGGTAAAAAAGGAAAACTGAAATATTTTTCAATGAAAAGAAAACAATACAGGAAAAAAATGAATTTCATTCAAAAACTTACATTTTACTGAATTTTTTTTTTTTTGTCTGTTTTCACACAAGATATTCACATTTATCATTCGCATCTTTAAAGACGATAATGATAGCATATCGCTTGACCTGCATTTTCTCTTTCACTGGCCTTGTTTTTTATACACCTGAGGCTGAACGCGTACATTCGAATGACAACATTCCTGCGGTCTTTTACGACATCGTTCATGATCAGATGTATCCAAAAAAGAAAAGTTATGGTATAAAAAAGAAAGAGAAATAAAACTAAAACAAATTACACATGTTTTGTGATAAGTGACAAATCTCAAAAGGGCATGGAAACAAATAGTTTTAGTAACTTAAATTTCGTGACTTCGGTCTATTTTTTTTTATCTTTCACGGTCTTATAACCCATATAACCGCTCTTTATCTCTATTATTATTACTTCTAAAAAAAGTGAATATTATTTTAAATATTTATCTCAGACAAATTATATTAAATTGAAGATTCATTTACATATGATTGTGAATCAAAATTACAAGTGTTTCTTTTTTTTAAAAAAAAAATTAAGAACTTCTGAAATTTTTAGGAGAAAGTCTACAATCAGGATAAATAAGATTTCTTTGTGGAAATTGTACTTCTAAAACTGAAAATACTCTTCCTTCCACAGAAGATATTAAATATTTAAGAGGTTTTGAATTAACATTTTAATTAAACTAATTCTTTTCGTAAAAAAACTTAATTGTACTAAATGAAAAAGAGGTACGTTACGAAATATAATTTAACGAAGAAAATCAGTATCTTTTTAAAAAAAAGATCTGTTGTCAATATAATATTCGTGTGAAAAGAGTATGTAAATTACATTAGGAAAAATTGATATTAAGCATTCACTAATTAAAAACGCAAAGAAATATTACAGAAGAGAATTTTTTTTAGAAATGAAGAAAAAATACATTAAATTAGTAAGGAGTAGTTATTTTCAAAGGAAAGCGTACAACTGAGTCGCGATTTGTTGTAAACGTCACAAGAAAACTTAAAAGTATTCAATTTAATCGAATACATGTCCATTTTTACATGATGTTTGTGTAAATCAATTAATACTACCAAAATAACAGAAACTAATACTTAAAAGTTAATTTTATGAATAAATATATTCAAATTAATTTTTAAGTTCCTTATTATTAATAATAATAATAACGCATTTATTTTCACCAACTAGATTAAATTACAAGTGAAAAAAAAATTCACAAAAAGATGTAGGAAATATTTATTCTAAATCTAATAAAAAGCAAAGTGCTTGAAGCTAAAAAGCATAACAAATACGATTTGAAGGAAGAAATTCAAAGCAATTTATTTATTTAGCAAAAAATTATGAAAAAAAAACTTCAATCATACCGAATTCAAGATCTAAAGAGAGAGAGAGAAATAAGACACACTATAGATTTTTCATTCGAAGAGTCCCTTCCTTCTCCCCACTCGATTAAACGATAAATATACGTACCAATGAAAATAATATATACAGCTATTGTAAGACAAAAATTTTTGAAATATGATCAAACTAATTCCACAGATAAATGACCTTGTAACTATTCATACATTCATAATTTGTAAGAATGAATCGTCACTTTCATCAAGTCAAATGTGCTGACAGACTTGCAAATTTATAAATGAGGTTCAAGAAAGATTTCACAAGTTTATTTAAATATGGCTGTAATCATAAATCGAAAATGGTTCGATGAGAACAGTTACTTTCAAGGGAAAGTCCAATTCATCCTTGATAATAAATCTCATTGGTTTTTAAGTAGAAAACATATAACAAGAAACTGTTATAATTGCTGAAATAAAGCAGCAACGTAGACCGATATGTCTAATACAGAAATGCTAATGCTATCTCTAAGCCACCAACAGTTCTAGTAAAAATGGTGACTTTTTTGAAAATTCAAGTTCAAAGAAAAGGGAAGGGAAGAAGAAAAAATTTGTTTGAACACAACTTTCAGCTTCTCCAGAAAGAAAAAAAAAGAATTTATACAGAAAATTCTAAATGAATAAACATAATAATTAAACATTAGTTAACGAATGTCTATAAATATTATTTCATGTATAGCACATTAATAGCACAAATAACTCTTAACATACTTGCAGGTATTGTAATTCGAAAGGAAAAAAAAATCTTTCATTGTAACAAAGAATACTTTTACGTGAAAGAATATCATACAGACATACAGTACATTAAATTATTTTTCAACATTAATCTATTTTTAAAAGTAAAGAATAGGCATTTTTATAATGGAAAACTTAAAAAAGTATACCTTTCAAATGAAAAATTGAATTATTTTTTGAAGAAAAAAATATTACTTGTCACTCGATACTGACATTCAGACTCTAAACCTGTAGTATTTTTTTTAAATTTGTACTTTATAAAATATAATGCACATAGAGTTTTTAAAACATAGTTTAATATACAGTAGTGGCAAAAAGTCTTGAACGCACTCATTTTTTTTTTTTTTACCTAGCTTTTGATTTTGACTTAATTTTTCGTTTTGTAATTATCGCACTATTTTAATTATTGCTATCGATTCTAATGGATTTTTTTATGCTGATTCCAAATATGTTTGTATATTTTAGGTAAAAGAAATAGTTTAATCAATTTTTTAGAAAACTATGATAAGCATAGTTGTAATGTCAAATAAGTGATTTTTTATTTTCAACCAATGAAGTATTTCACTATTCCAACCAATTTGAGAGCATTACTGATAAAAGGTTGAAAACAGAATGCGAAGCATGTTTTAGTGCATTTAAAACTGTTCTGTGTTTTAATATGAAGAGCGTGGGTGGATAATATTGGGATTAGGGGTTAATTTTCGTTTCTGCCTTATAGTGAAAGATACAAAATGATACTTTTGAACGAAGAATGTTATTCTACGCACCAAATTGTTGCTGAAGTATCATGTGGTTTTTCCATTGCCATGAAAACTTTTAAAAGATATCCTGAAACAAATTTTATTGCGATCAGGAAGCAATCTGGACGGTCGAGAAAAACAACTTAACATGAATACAGGGTATTTGCACAGGGTCTCACAAACACAGATAGCTTAATTCCCCGCAAATTTTGAACTAATGAGTTTTGACATCGAATGTGAATGTGAGCCTACGACTAACTGTGAAAGGAAGACTACTGGAAATTGGATTACGAGCCTTCAAAGAGATCGCCTAAAACCAATAGTGACTGATTGGCGTGGGCAAGGGGTCATCCATTATAGAGTGTTCAAGACTTAGAAAAGTAAAATTGTTGATGGAAATCCATTTTGTACTACAGGTAACAAAAATAGTGTCTATGTAAGACAACACACTCAGAAAAAATTCAACCCTCAGTGTACGAAACCCACAATATATAAAGCGCTTGATGGAAGATGATATGGAGTCGCATGCCTTGTAAGATTTCATATCGTGAGAAGGACAGGGAATACTACAAAACAGTACTACATAATAATGTTACAAACAGTGGGAGATCTTTTTCGAGACCAGTCATAGATTTTCAGGATGATAGATAATACTCCATGTCATGGTACAAAAGTAGTTCAAAAATGGTTCCAAGACAATACTGTGAATAAAATAATCGATCCAGGACAGTCTTCGGATCTTAATCCGATAGAGAACCTATGGTATAACATTGGTTATGATATTTGGAAGGAAAAAAAAACTTGAAACAAATGTAATTTATTGAAGTTTAAATATTTCCTTCAACCATGTTGTCATGTGAAAGAACTTTTTATGAAATTAGTGCATTAATTGTGTGTCCAAAAGATGTAGAGCAGTAATTAAAGAAAATAGCTAGGCCATTAAATATTGATGTTAAAGTATGTAACAAACATGTATATTTCAAAAGCCATGTTAAAAGTGTCACGTTTGTAAAATTTTGATGTTATTCTTTTATGCATATTATGTTTTTCTATAACGTGTTAAATTGTACATACTACACAACCTTGTGTTCAGGCAGCTTACTGTAAAAAATACTTGCGGGATTAAAAAACTAGTATAAGATTTGAAATCAGCTATAAAAAATACATTAGAATCACTAACAACATTAATGATAGTACGGTATTTCATAAGGAAAAATTACATAAAACTCAAAACTTAGACAAAAAAAAAAGGTATTCAGGACTTTTTGTCACAACTGTACATCGAACTTATCGCTTTATTTTGAGAGTTAACCCAAGATGGGGGGGGGGGAATCAACAGTTATATGTTCAAATTTATAAGTAAAAAAAACTTTAAAGAAAAAAGACAAATTAGTAATGTACACAAAGAGTATTACGACTTTCGTAATATACTATCAATATTAAATAGAATTAAGCGCTGGAATATGTGCTGGCAAGTTAAAATAATAATTTCCCAAAGTAAATTGGAAATTTTTTTTAAAAAAAAAATCGAAATTTATCGAAAAATTTCGTACATATGATGCTTATCAACAATTGATTCCAAGATTTAAGGTCAATAATTTCTCTGGAAGCAAAGATAAATAGTTAAGAAATAGACAAAAAAAATTTAATTTGACTTAAATTAACAGCAAGTGTTTTTTTTTAATCAAGTTAAAATGGGACAAAATGATCGCATTAAAAAATAAAAGCAAAAACATGGTTTTTCATGAAAGAATATCTCATAAATTAGAACAAAATCAATGACGCACATCACCCTCATTTTATATTTTTAAAAAATAACCGATTTATTAAGCAACCATCCTCGCCTATTATTTTTACATCTCTGTTCCGAGTCATCAACTTTTAATTAACAAATACTAACAACTAAATTTAGAAAGATGAGGAAACCTTGCCTTCGTAGTTCGTAATGAAAATAAAAAATTTTTATAGAGCACTTACCCCATTCAAGTGGATTTCATTGATGACTCACATCTAAAAAAAATGAGAGAAATGTTCGGAATATTAACCCTGTTGCCTTCGATAGCCAATTATGAACTTCACAAGTCGTCCAAATTCCGACTACGCAACAAGATGATGTCGTCATCATTAGTTCGTGACAGAGGAATAGTAGAGGAAATACCTCGTCAGAGGTAAGGAAAAACTTCTTAAGAAAGTGTGGGAGGAATCACTGCTATGTCCTTTTTCCCCTTTAATGATAAAGCGTAAAACCTTAGGATACAATTACCCCTTACGAGGTAACCGTAAAACACTTCTTACTGTCAAGTAGGAGGGATTTCAATGTTGAAAAAACATTCACGCTACCTTAACTTGACAACCTGTTTAAAGTAAGGCCTTAAGGGGTCACATACCTTTTAAAAAGTTGAAAATGGTTAAAAACAGTGAGCTCTTTAAAGCTATGTAATTTTTTTATTATTGTTTCCTGGAATGTAAATTTTGGAGGAATAAACATATAGATATTACTTTACTTAAAACATAACCAACAAACACATTGCTAATTAGGATAAATTTTTAATTAGATAATTGCAAAAAGAAATTTTTGTTTTCTTTTCGCAAGCGATATGCATTACGCGCAGCTTTATGAAAAAAGTTACCAATATTTTTTGATGAAATTTTTGCTCAGTGTTGGAAATTGTGTTATCTTTAAAATGACGAAGCATGAAACACTGATTTAAAATTTTTAGTAAACTATAACAATTTAAAATTTAACTATAAAATTAAAATTTTTTTTCGCTATTTTATATTTGTAATTTTAAATTTTTTCATTAAAAATTTAAACTGGTTCGTTATTTTAAGTACAGATATGATCAGAATCTCCAGTAAAAATTTTATCATTTTCCATGGAACGGTTTTGAAAATATGCGCGTAATGAGAAAAAATGACGTTCTGAGAAAATTGACATCAAACGTAAAATTTACCACAGTTTTATATATATATATATATATATATATATATATATATATATATATATATATATATATATATATATATTATTCTGGTAACTCAAACAACAACTAAATTTAAATTAAAACTAATGTGAAGTTTTTTTAGTCAATAAACTTCAATTTATTAAAATTATTATAACTAAAAACATATATTATACCAATGCAGTACAAGCATCGAAACGATATCAAAAGCTACAAAATAATCAAAATGCAACAAAGTGATTCATTTCTCCAAAATAAAGTTAAAAATTTATAAATATTACTTAAAAAACAATCAATACCTTAATTAACAACTACTTATTATAAATATTAAATAATTTGTGATATGAATGCAGTGTATTACTATGATTCTAAAATGCTAAAATTCGCCACATGCATATGATGTTCCCTCTTTTTCAGTTAATTTCTTACAAGTAGTTTTAAATTGCATTCTTTTAGCCTGTCGTACTTCTTTTGTGCGGAGATTAAAGTGTACTTCTGCAGTCTGAATTCTTTTTATATCTACAAATGTAACAAATTTATGTGCAAATCGACCAACAGTCAGACCAAGCGTTTGCATAATTTTTAGTCTGCCTTGATTGCCATCATTAAAAATGACAATTGCCTCATTTGCAGATATATCAACAATCTTTCTACCACAACCTAAAGTTTTTGGGCATAATTTCCATATTAATGAGTTAATGGATTCATTATTATTTTGGGTTTTACCCCCTAGACATTTTTGTAGGAGTTTAGGTTGTGATAGATCATTAAACACAGGTTTTATGGCATCCATTACTGCCACTGGCAATTTGTTACTGTGTCTAAAAGTTTCCACACTGCCCTCCAGTACGTGATTTTGATATTTACACCAAGAATTAGGACCTACAGGACAAAAACTGTGCAATGGTTCTTCGTCGCTTGAACGTATATGGAAATATACAGCCCAAACAGCTTTTCGCATATCTGACATGCATGTTTTATTTTGTCGGACTGCATTTCCATAGTACGTTGTAATTAAGTCGATCATTCTGTCGGTCAACCTTCCCTTTCCCCCAATCGACTTCCCATCACTGAGTTTGGAGCTCATTTGTTTTAATTTTCGTAAACGAGTTCCCATTCTTTTTTGAACATGTCCAACACATTCAATTTTTGAAACTGTGATATCTTCTCCATACGGATTGGATGCAGTAATAGATGAGAATGTTTTGGAATCGCCATCCCCAATGTAAGATGTATATCTCACAGAACGATGACTTAATGAACGCTGAAATATACGAATCATTCCCACAGTCTCCATCATGCCAGCTTAACCATTGTGGTTTTTCAAACATTCTTTAACGTGAAGAATTTTCCACTTTTTGTAAGCAGGTGACCCTTTCCTTCGTTTCCAAGAATCACATCCTTTACAGAAAGAAGACATCACTTCCGCATCAATACACTTTCCTGTTTTGTCTCCTATAACAGCACACACACCAACACGAGAAGAATAGCTACGGGTTTTCCACGTTCCATCTCCACTAATTTTTATATCGGAAGAATTTGTCAAAGTTACCTCTTCCAAAGCTGCACTTTGCATTGAAGCTTCTGCAACTTCTTTACTACACAATTGTAGTTTGTTTATAATGTTATTATAGGATTTTTCAGCAACTGCAGGAGGATAGTCCATGACACCACAGAAAGTTGTCATTGCTGCATGACCCTGTCCAATTGTTCTCATTGAGTATACAAAACGTCTGTTTATTTCTGGAATATTTTTTCTTTTACCCAGTATTTTTGAATTTCTAAACGAACACAAGTCTTTACAGTTCTTGCATTCAATCGAAAAAACACTAGACAAACCTCTTAACACATTTTTCTGATAGTTTAATATCACCACCACATTTTTTGCAAGAAGCAAAGTTTTGAATGTTTGTAAATATGATAGTTTTATCAAACACTCTGTAGCCATCAAAACCGTCATCATGTTCAATAAAAGATGAATCAAAATCTTGCAGATGAATCTTTTTTCCAGATGCACTGTTGTTTAGTGATTCATCCACACTGTGTACAGCTTTGCATCTCGTATGCATATTACCAGTAAACTTCCTTTACTTAGGACGTTTACCAGATGGTCTTTTAGCAGATTCAGTCGAATTCATCATTCAAAAATTTATAAAAAAAATAATATTTTTCCTAAAACTTATCTTAGAATAAGATACGGTATGAAAATCAAAAACGAGCGAGTATAAATTCAAGATTCACTTTATCAAAACAAAGTAGAAGTAGAAGTTTATAAAGTTAGTAGAAGTTGTAGTTAATATTCAGAACAACAATAATAATATTTGAGGCTTAGATTCAAGCATTTAATAATAATTAGAATGAAAATATTAGAAACAGAGAAACGCAGCTGTCACCAGCGACATGACAGCTGTCACCCTGGAGCCAAAATGTAAACAATATTTAAATCACCTTTTCTACTCTTTTTATTTTCTTAATAACGTCCGTTCTATTGGGAATATCTGCATGCGGTTTCTTTTTTCTTTTTCTCAGAAAGGTTTACTCTATAAAATAATAAAAAAATCGATTTTCCGGAAATTTTAAAAGGTATATGATCCCTTAAAGAAAACCATTATCAATCTGGATTTGAATCATCCATTATCAATCTGGATTTGAAATGTAAATCGGGAGAGAAATATTACACAGACGTTCATTTAAAAAGTGTTCGAAATGTTGTAAATTTATGCAACTTATCTTCTTACCAGAAGATAACATGTAATATTCATGGTACTAAAGGATATTAATTTAATAATGTTCATTTTTATATAACAGTGATACAGGGGTTTCAGAGAGAGAGAGACATCTTTTTAAATCATGATTTGTATTTTTATGTGTGTACGTATTTGATAATTTTAATTTTACAGCACTCGTTTTGCGGAATTAATAAATTACATTAAACTGTATTAAGTCTTGAGTATAGTTGCTAATATCATTGTCCTCTTTTTCTCCTTAACAACTGCGCTTATCGAGTTTTTAAGACTTCAAAAACTAATATATCAGTTTTTATCTACAACTGCTAACATACTACTTGGATATATATAAGTAACTTTTTTACAGCATTACTTCAACTTTCTATTTCTTTGTAAGTGCTGATTCTAAAGCATTGTTCTGCTTTTCCTTAGAATAAATGCACTCTTTATGTAACATAAAATATAAAATATGCCTTCACATTCAATAGCGTTAAAAAGAAAATTACTGCATATGCATGATGAAGAGAAAAATGTTTTTGCTATTACCCTCAGAATAGAAAGTTTAGAAATAAAATAGGGTTTTGCCGCTCCTCAAACGTTTGCAATGCAAATGAAATTTAGCTTTTAAAAAATTAAAGTATTTTGCAACGAATTTCCCTCTAAGCTCGTTCGACCTGACATTCCACAATTATCAAATCATGAAACAGGTTTTCCAATTCAGTACATAATTCTTAGAATTGTATGTAGGTAATTGATTTAATAATTTACTAATTAAATAAGAAAGTGTTAACTCTCTTTCTGTACAAACAAAAAATGGACATTATATATTGAAAATATGTCTAAAAATTTATAATTTTTTCCGCATTGTTTTTTGCACATACCACGCCCAAAATGTTTTTTAGAAATTTTACAATAAAAATAAATGCTAATTAGGCATCTGAAACTGCACGGCTAAAATATTTCTAAAAATTGCAAAAATGATGTTGATTTCTATTCATTCTATTTCTCTCATATAATTATTTTGTTTAATCAATGACTCCACTCTAGTAGGTTTCTACAGTAGTATTTTCTACGAGCAACGCATGCAAAATGTCACACTAAACAGTTACTTACATGATTCCAGTTGCGAAATACCCTAGTTCAAAACATTTAAAATTCTAAAATATATTATTGACATGTTTATTAACTCTTTTTTTAATACAGAAGTTCGAGCAGTAAAAACAAGGTTAGTCTTTCAAAAAAATTTCTTTTCATTAAATTCCGACGCACAACCTGTACAGAAAATTATTGACACCAGTTAATTTTGAGTCTTGATTTGTAAAAAAAAACTTTTACTCAAGGATAGAAAATTTTTTTCTGTATAGGATGGTCATATATATTCTATTTACACTTTAAAAGTCAAAATCTATATATTTTTTTAAAAAAAAAGTCCATTTACCAAATGTATCTGTAGCCTCATAAAAACACAATGAAGAAATTTTAAATGTACATACAACAAAAAAAAATGTTCATTTTCTACACAGATAATCACCATCTGTAATAAGAAAATTTTAATATTCCCTCTAGTCACGTTAAAGCCATACACGTATGTGAAATTTGTAAGTAAATCCCATGCAAATCAACATTTAAAGAATTATTTATGCTTTGCAGAAGTCGATTGTAAATAATAATCGCAATTGTATATATAGGGGGGGGAACGAATCAATCAAAAATCCAAGAAACTTTTCCAGAAAATTTGAATTTAGTCAAATGGTAACAATTTTAACGGCAAAAGAGAACATATGTTGGCTGGAAGGATACAGATTTCTTACAACCGGGAAAATATCGATTAAGTTTATTTATCCCAGTTCTTTGCATCCATATGAATAAACATTTATTAGCATATAGTCACTTTAGAAATGCATAAAAAGCCAGACTAAGTAGTTCGATTTCCGGTATATTAAAGTTTAATCAAGTGACATTTCGAATCCTACAACCAAAGTGACTTCCTGAATAAATATCGTGGCAACGCGATTAAGAGAATATCGAAATTTGATCTCGTTGAAGATTACGTCACAAGCAATAGATTAAAATATCTGAAAAATGTACTTTTATCTTACCTGAGTTCTAATCTTATGTTCTACACATAAAAAAAAACAGAGAACTAAACTTAATTCAGCGATAAAAGACATGATACACACCAACAAATCGGAACAACCCTTTCAATGTATTTTGTTTATATTTTACTTTGAATAAGTTAGTACTTAAAATACGAACTGTTGGGGATGCTTTGGTAATCATACTGTCCGTTAAAAAAAAGAAATCACATATACTTGCTTAAAAATTATCATATAAATTTTTGATCAATGCAAATCATCGCATTTACTAAGACAAAGGCATCTAACATTTATTTTAAAAGAAAAGAAAAAACTCAGGAAAATACACTACACATGGTTCTTTCTACAATTAACTTAATTCATACGACGTCATAGGTACACGATAACGGCAACCACGTATTTCTATCCAATCAGTTCACATCATAGTGTAGTCACATCATTCTTGCAGTCACATCATAAATGCAATGATGTATTTCCAATCAGTTCATGTGATTCGCTGTTGCCAACTGTTGCTTTTAGCAGAAATTTTCTTTGAAAAATTTATATTTGTCAGCAATAATAACGCACACATGTAAACAAAATGCACTTGAATTAAAAGTACTCGTATAATTTTATTTAATTTTTGTAAAACTCTTTGAAGAATCTTAAAATACTTAAACATCTTTACCCAATTATCATATCTGAAATTATTCTAAATTTTACAGGTAGAACAACAAAAACAAATCAATTGTCAATTTTGAATTCAATGGAGAACACGTGATTGCCTTTTATCATGTGACCGTCATGAATTTTACTCAGAATTTAGTGTATTTGAATTAAAAATAATACAGACACTTAAAAAGTAATTAAAAATAATATTTAACTTCAAACACAGTATAAAAAAATTCTTAATAACTAGTAATTAAAATAAAGAATGTTTAAAATTTTAAGAGAATAAATAAAACTGTGTGTTCTCTGAAATTTTCACATCACATGGAACAGCAGTAAGTTGTTTTTCATATTAAGCTTATTATGTAATACAAAAAAATGACCAAAATTAAATGTACGGATCACTGTGTCTTATATCATTCGATTTTCGATTAAGATTGAATTACGATAACCGTTGAAATAATATGATGAAAGACTATCTCTCAGACATCATAACTGTAAAAATAAATATTTGATGCATGCGGAAGTAGCAATGGTGTCTTTTATTCCACTTTCAGATATACAAGACGTTTCTAAAAAATCTATTCTGAACAAATACACAGGTAACGAATGCAGGAAGTCATAAAATGATTGATTAATCGACTCGATACTGAATGCATAATTTAAGTACATTGTTAGAAATGAAAACGCAGCAGTAAACGTTTAGAGTAGCAATTGCCAAGTAAAATTAAGTACACAGGCATTTGAAAATTGATTTCATAGTAAAAATTTATCTAAAAATACTGAATGAGGGGGGGATCTGACAAAGGCAAGCAAATATATTTCATGCTTATTCTAAATAGTTGAATGGTACGATTAACAAATGCAAGAACATGGCATTATTCTTTTTAGTAGTATAGACATGCTCCTACGCCTAATTTTAAATCACTTATATTAGCAAAATGTCAATTCCAGATACCACTTTTATCTTTTCTTTGTATCTAAATATAGCAAATTCTATCGTTTCATACTTATTTATACGCTAAATTAAACATTTGCCTTTAAAAATGTGGTTAGAATATTATGTGTGTGTTTCATTTACCTTCAATAAAATTATTTTCGTGTTGAATATAGCTTACTAAAAAACTTTAAAGACATGAAACAATAGAATGATGGGGGGAGGGGGGAATCATTAACAAAGAAAACTTCCTAGTTAACGCAGTTAAATGCCATAAATCTTGTCTCCCGGCATCACATGAAAATATTTCCAAATACAAACAGGTGTTCTTTTTTTTACACATGAATTTCCTCATTCCAATTTCACCAAAGGAAACAAAAACGTTTCGCAGAACATTTACCAGTGTAACTTAATGTCGTTTTGTACTTTTATACAGTAACGAAGGAATGGAATAATCAATATTTTTAAATACAAGAAAATTTTCATACTCTAAATCTGCAGTTGTGAACAACGTTTTCCAATTACTACTTTAATTAAATCTGTAACAGAGTAAAAAATACTAAAAACATAATATTCTAGAGACATTAGGTACACAGAACCAAGTCTTTAAATTTCTTGCACATCATAATCAAAATGTAAATATATATATACTATAAAGCAAGTGTCCTTAAACTGTAATCCGTTGGCCCCTGGTCATCCCCCACAGGTTTCTAGGGGGTCTGTGAAGGTTTGAGATTTAATGTTTACCTTTTACAGACTTTGAAAGGCCTTGTGGAAAAATTAAAAGATGTGCCATCCTAGACTAATTGATCACTAAACTGATTACTAAATTAAATCCCTAGTTAACACAGTTACGTACATTATTCGTTTATTTGAAATTAGTATTTTGTTATATATTTAATGCTTTCTTAAAGGAAAAAAAGAAGAGTTAAAAAGTCTATAACTAGCAGAGACAGTCTAAGGATTATTGAGGAACTTATAAATCACTCAGCCAAGTGTTGAGTCAGAAAGGGTTGTTTAAATCTTGGGGTCCCAGATATCGGTTCAATTAAAGGGGGGTCGAAAGTTTAAGAACCACTACTACAAAGTAAATATTTCGAGGAACAAAACGTTGTATGCCTTTAACTCTGCCGTGTTTTATACAAAATTCACATTAACATAAGGTTTTATTTAAAGTTTAATATAGGGAAGATAGCGAATAATAATAATAAAGAGTATATCATGCTATAAAAAAGAAGCAAATTCAATTATTACATTGCACCTGGTTTTATTTGTGTACTATTGATGAAAATACTAAACGAATAATTTTATAATATATAAAGAGAGGCATTTTCACAATAACACATATATACACTCAGGAACATTGAAAATAGCGACCCAAGAAGGAAGCTAAGTACAATCGCAAAACTTTGCAAATAAGTACAGCGTAATGTGATATGCAAATGATCCAAGTTTTGTGCCAATACGCATGTTCATACACGCCGAGGTGGCGCTATATAAGCCAGCGCAAATTTGAAGATTCATAAACGTGACGATTACTCGCCGATTGTAGGAAGACTTTGGTAAGCGAAACATGCCAGGTAAACGTGCTAGAAGACATTTCTCACAGTTAAGCGAGTTTGAGAGAGGCCTGATCATCGGGATGAAAACTGCAGGCTGGTCGACGCGCCGTGTTGCTGGCCAGGTGGATCGTTCGGAGTGTGCTGTAACGTTTGAAAGAATAACGGTAGCGTATTCTTGGTGAATTAAAATAGAGAATTTATTTACGTCACAACTATTGAAAATTATTTACAAAATGATACATTAAAGTTATTAAAATTAATTAGATTGTTAGAGTCCACTATTTTGTGAGAGGAGGTTTCGTTGGTTACCGCTTTTAAGTTCAAAGCATCTCTCCTCTCATCTTCCGGTCGGGTCGCTAGATTCCTCGGGGGTCAAACAGGGTTTGCGCTGCATCGGAAGTTGCACGTGTGGGCGTCGAATCTACAAAGAAACCGACACCAGATGTTGTTGTTGTTTTCGAGACGTGACGTTACAGCTCTCGCCCTCTCTTATGGAACTTTTCCGTTGAGAAAAGTTTAATGGGATGACGATGAGACAACTGACAGATTACCGACACATCCCTTCATCAAGCACCACTATATTTCTGAGCTGCAATTTTAATTACTAAAGAAAACGCTGAACTAAATTTGGAATTACTTATTTCTAGTGAGTGAGTGTTCTTGCTAGGGAACTTACACAAATCCATATTACGAAATAGCAATGTAAGAAAACATACTATACATTAAATAAAAATACAAACACTCCTATCACAATGCCTAGTATCAATTATACTAACAACATGTTATATCAAATGCCTAGTGTAAGACCTTGCACATAAAATATTCTTTGCCACAATACTTAAATAAAATTATACTAACGACATGTGTTGATATGATATGCGAAGTGTACAACCTTACACACAAAATATTTTTCACCATATGCCTCTTGCGTAAACTAAATACTCATGTATATTTTAAAACCCTGTACACAAAATTAAGCATATTAATACATTTGCTTTTCATGGCTTTATCTTTTGACACGCATCGCCATTCGATATGATATACAGTACTAGTAAATAAATAAAATTTAATACAATTATTAACCTTTAACTAAAAAAACATAAGCAACAATTATTATTCATGAGCAAGAGAACATTATTAACAATCCCTAATTATCTATCACCGATCTGCTGAGACTATCTGCATTTTTGTGACTTTTACCCGACCGATGTACAATTCTAAAATTATATGGTTGCAAAGCCAAAGCCCATCGCATCAATCTAGGGTTAGAACTAACATTTCTATTCAACCACACCAACGGGTTGTGATCGGTCATAACTAAAAATGAATTTCCATCTAAGTAATAATGTAACCTTTTAATTGCGAAAACAATACTAGCACATTCCTTCTCCGTCGTACAATAACGCTTCTCTACCTCTGAAAATTTCTTACTCAGGTAAAGGATTGGATGCTCCTCACCTTGTTCAGTTAATTGGGTTAAAACTGCTCCCATACCTGCGTTCGAAGCGTCCGTTTGAACAATGAATTCTCGTTCAAAATTTGGCGCGTACAAGACGGGCTTATCAATTAGTTTCCCTTTTAGTTCTCGAAATGCGTTTTCACACTCGGTCGTCCACTTAATTTCTCCCCTTCTTTGCTCTTCCCTTCAACGCATCCGTCAACGGAGCAGCAATTACCGAGAACAGATTTATATATTTTTGGTAATAACCCGCTATACCTAAGAAAGCACGTATTTGGGTTTTCGTGCGAGGGGTAGGGAACTCTAGAACAGCCTGAACTTTGATCTCGGAAGGAGTGCGAAAACCCTGACCCACAATGTGACCCAAAAATTTGACATTTTGTTGCGCAAACTTACACTTTGAAGGTTTTATCGTTAACTTAGCTCTCTTTATTCTCTGCAGAACCGTTTCCATATGTTTAATATGCGACTCCCAAGTATCTGAGAAAATTGCGATATCGTCTAGATACGGGACAACGAAATCCTCGAGTCCGTTAAGTAATTCAGCCATGAGTTTACTAAAGAAATATGGAGCATTCTTTAATCCGAAACTCATCCTTAGGGGTCGGTATGTACCAAAGCTAGTACAGAAGGCTGCGTATCGCTGTGCTGTTTTACTCAAAGGTATTTGCCAATATCCTTTAGATAAGTCAAAGACGGTAATAAATTTAGCCGCCGATACTTTTTCTACGCGTTCTTCGATATTCGGAAGAGGAAAATATTCCGTTCTAATGATCCCGTTTAATTTCCTGTAATCTATACATGGACGAGGTTCTTTCCCAGCTATCTCAACTAAAATCATAGGAGACATGTAATCCGATTCTCCTACCTCAATGATTCCTAATTTTAACATTCGGTTAATTTCGTTTTTTAAGATTTCATTTTGTCGGTGCGACATTCGATAGGGCTTCGTCCTAACTGGTTGATCGCTAACTAACTGGATTTCGTGTTCAACCAGATTAGTTAAACCGGGATTGTTTGAAAAACATTTAGAGTATTTATTTAATAATTCGCGCAGTCGATCCATTTGTTTGTCGTGAAGGTGTTTGTTCAACTCGCTAGCCTGGATTACGTCCTCGAAATCATAAATGAGAGAATTGTTTTCTAAGTATGGGATTTCTAACTCCTGGTCTGCGAGAGAGTTTTTGTTTCATCATTAATAATTACGTTAACGTGTTCTGGCCTTTTGTAATATGGTTTTAGCATATTTATATGATAGATTTGAGATGTTTCGCGTCTGCCGGGGATTTCGACTAAATAGTTCGTTTCCGAAATTTTATTTAAAATTATCCCAGGACCTATCCACTGCACTGCTAATTTATTTGCTCTGGATGTAGCTAACACTAGGACTAAATCTCCATCCTTAAATTCACGTTTTACTGCGTTTTTGTCATACCAAGTTTTCCGCTTAACTTGCATTTCCTCCATTTTATTTATAGCTACTTCTTGACATCTTTTTAATCTATTTATTAACTTAAACATATATTCAGTGACGAGATCACCCTCTTCTTCCGGTTCCATCCAATGTTCCATTACTAACGTCTCTGGGGTTCGCAAATTTTTCCCATACACCAACTCTGACGGTGTATACCCTGTACTTTCGTGCGATACAGTTCGTAACGCTAAAAGAATTGACGGAAGATGTTTGTCCCATTCGGAGCCTGCATCTAAACATAAGACTCGTAAGAGTCGTTTCAACGTTCGATGAAATCGCTCAACAGGGTTACTCTGTGGATGATACACAGAACTATGCCTGACAAGTATTCCGAATCTTTCAAAAACTCGGTAGTCAGAGCACTAGTAAAAGAAGTACCCTGGTCACATTGTATTTCACGGGGAAACCCCATCCGACTAAAGATGTTTAACAGCGCATCTGTGACACTAACGGAACTAATATCAGACACCGGAATAGCTTCAGGGAATTTTGAAGACATGCAAATGGCCGTGATAAGATATCGATTCCCTTTAGATGTGATCGGGAGAGGCCCACATGCATCAATATTTAGCTTAGTAAAAACCTCCTGAATAACAGGGACCAATTTTAGTGGAGCTTTCTTTTTTATCATTGGGCTTCCCAGCCCTCTGACACTGATCGCAAGTTTTTACAAACTGTTCCATATCTCTATAGCAATTCGGCCAGTAAAAATATCGGTTTAATTTGTCTTTGGATTTCGTAATTCCCAGGTGTGCAGATGTTCCCTCATGACACAATGATTTAATAGGGTCGCGCAACCCTTCCGGCACTACTATTAACTTCACCACGTTACCTAACTTATCTTCACGATTTCTGACCAATAATTCCTTCTCTAGCGAATAAACCTGATTGGTAACCTGCACTTGACTGGCTGCCTGTTCGTATAAGGGTTTAATCTCCTCGCTATTTTTTGAGCATTGATTAAATTTTCTCGCGTAACCCTTAGCAGCGCTAATTCCGGAACATATTCCTGGAGTGCAGGTATTAAAATTTCGTCCTCTGCATCCGAAGAAACAATTATAACCTCATCTTCCCCTTTTTTAGCATCACCACTATCTATTCCCCTTTCTTCTCTAGCCGCTTTGACTTGAGACCTTGTTTGGACAGCATTCAATATTTCGACTGGCAGGAAATTATAGCCTAAATTTCCTTTTATTAGCTCGGCCGTTTTATTTCCAAGCAAATATCGACCGTGTTGATTTAAGTGATTTCCACAAACCGCTGCCTTAGTCTGCACCGTTCCAAAATTTCCGGAAATTTCCACGACCGCCAAAGGTAAACAAACTAATTCTGGGCTTAACGGTTGTTTTACCCAAACATTTTCACCAGAGAAAGAAGAAGGATTTATGTATTTTGCACATACTAAATCTATTGTCGCTCCCGTATCTCTAAGAATGTCTATCTCGTGACCATTCACAGAGCCCTTTGTTGTATATGAATTAAGAAAATCCGGGTTTTCATTTCCTTCAATATTATTGAGAGTTTCCGTCGTTTTGTTTTTTATTAATTTAGGGCAACCGGCTTTTATATGTCCAGGCATATTGCAATGATAACATCTTTGTATCACGCGTTTTTCAAAAGTTCTCTCTCTAGTACTCTCCGGAACAGAAGCTCCTAATCTGGGGGAAGTTTTCCCAAATCTATTTTTTTTTCCTTGATCCCTGAGTATGTCAAAATTTTATCATTTCTGCCCCACCTATCCATGGGTTTCGAATTTACCTTTCGGACGTCCTCATAATTATCAAAGAGTTCTGCTATTTGAGTAGCTGATTTAAGGTTTGCCCAATTATCTAAAAAATGATCTTTCATACTAGCATTGGCGCGTTTTTTTAATTGATCTACCACCATTAGATCTTTAAGATCTTGAAAGGTATTTATTTCTAAGCCAATCAGCCACTCATCTAGATAATTCGTAATTTCAAAAGTGAAATCCTTCCAGGTGCTATCGGATTTTTTCTGGTGTTGGACAAATTTTTGCCGAAAGACCTCCGGACTTAACTTGAATCTTTTAAGTAATAATTTCTTTACATAATCGTAATTTTCGGCTTGTTCCTCCGGTTCGCGAGCAATAAATTGCACGATCTCTAGGGGTAACAAACCCAATAATTGCCCCACCCACTCTTTCTTTTCTATTGACGCCCTTTTAGCCTGGCGTTCAAAGATCACTAGATATAAACTAATATCTGACTGCTTAGGATCGAAATCTGGGATCAATTTTTTTTAAGTTTAAATTAGAGGTTACAGAACATGCATTTGTAGAATCGTTTGATTCATCGTTTACCCTAAATCCGGATTCTATTTTAAACCTTTCTAAATCAAATTTCAGCTGTAATTCTTTCTCTTTTAATGCCTGCTCCTTTACTAACTCCTCCAATCTCATTTTTTCAGCCCTTTCTAACTCCTCTAATCTCATTTTTTCAGCCCTTTCTAACTCCTCTAATCTCATTTTTTCAGCCCTTTCTAACTCTTCCAATCTTTTTCCGTTTGCAATGATAGTCTCATACAGATTTTTAACAAATTCCTCTTCATAACCTTCACTGTTAGTGATTGCAATTTTATGCTAGGGACAGTCATATTTAAAGTGGCATTTATTCCTAATTCCTCAGCAAGTTGCAACATGTCTTGCTTTTTCCCTTTACCAAGGAAAGCCATTTTTTAAACAATATCAAATAAATGTCACGCTAAATTTTGCACTATTGTTACTATTCTCTATTAATACAATAACATTGGTCCCATGCATACACAGAAATACACAAAGAAAAACTTAACACTAAAAATAATCAAAATCATTCAAGAGACTTAAAACACAATAAATCTTAAGCTAAAATTGCACACAATGCTTGAAATACAATTACAATTCTCTAGAAACAAAATAACACTGTTCCCATGCAAGAAAAACACTAAGTATTTCAAAATTTCTAAAGAACACTTTAACCAAAATTCCTAATACAATATGCAGTTTGCAACTCAAAAATATAACAGTACTCACCCATTTGAAGTACTCAGCTTGCTGTCAGAAGCAAATTATGTGCACTAGTGGTACGGCTTCCGAAAATCGCTTTTCCTTCGGACACTCTCGCCGTTAACACTGTAGATCAGTTTGATCTTCTATGAGCAGGACGCTCCCTTTCTCCGAAGCTGAATTTACTTGCAGCACGGCTTCCGAAAATCGCTTTCCCTTCGGACACTAGCCGTTAACACTATAGATCAGTTTGATCTTCTATGAGCAGGACGCTCTCTTTCTCCGAAGCTGACTTGAATCGCAGAACGGCTTCCGAAATTCGCTTTCCCTTCGGACACTAGCCGTTAACACTATAGATCAGTTTGATCTTCTATGAGCAGGACGCTCTCTTTCTCCGAAGCTGACTTGAATCGCAGCACGGCTCTTCCGAAGATCTCTTTTTCTCCCTGCGTTGCGGTCCGTCCGTAAAAATCCAAAATTTTCCTCCTCTCACGGGTCCTGAATGCTAACTTTTTATCCCAAAGCGCTGCCACCAAAACTCTAAGCTGTAACGTTTGAAAGAATAACGGTAGCGTATTCTTGGTGAATTAAAATAGAGAATTTATTTACGTCACAACTATTGAAAATTATTTACAAAATGATACATTAAAGTTATTAAAATTAAGTAGATTGTTAGAGTCCACTATTTTGTGAGAGGAGGTTTCGTTGGTTACCGCTCCCGTGCAAGTTCAAAGCATCTCTCCTCTCATCTTCCGGTCGGGTCGCTAGATTCCTCGGGGGGGTCAAACAGGGTTTGCGCTGCATCGGAAGTTGCACGTGTGGGCGTCGAATCTACAAAGAAACCGACACCAGATGTTGTTGTTGTTTTCGAGACGTGACGTTACAGTGCCGTTAGAAATTGTTGGGAGCAGTGGACACGAGAAGGTACCCACGTGCGGAAAACCGGGTCTGGAGCGACCAGGAAGACCACGAGGAGAGAGGATCGTGCGGCAAGCACTTGTGGACCTTACAGTGACTCGTTCATCGATACGAGCAGACGTAGGCGTAACAATTGTTCCACAAACAATTTCCAGACACCTTGCAGAAGCAAATCTTAAATCCAAGCGCCCTTTCCGTGCACTCCCTTTAACACCGGAACATCGGCAACTGCGGCTACAGTGATGCCAAGCCAGATCAAAGTGGAATGTCACAGATTGGCAAAAGTTTGTGTTTAGTGACGAATCCCGGTTTGTTTTGGGGACAGATGATAACCGTGTACGTGTGTGGAGGCGCCCTGGTGAGCGGTACAATTCCTCCCCCACTGTTCTACGTCACACTGCCCGCACAGCTGGTGTAATGCTCTGGGGGGCATAGCCTATGATAGCCGGTCCACTTTAATTGTGATGCATGGAACTGTAACGGGTCAACGTTACGTTGATGATATTCTTCGACCCCATGTAGGACCTTTCCTAAATGGTCTCCCCGAAGCAATTTTCCAGCAAGATAATGCTCGTCCGCATACAGCAAGAGTTGCTCAAGACTTCCTACGTCATTTTCAGAATCTTCCATGGCTGGCCCGCTCCCCCGATTTGTCCCCTGTAGAGCACGTGTGGGATCAGCTAAAACGGCAGATGTCATCGTGTCACTCTGTACATGATTTAGAGTTGGCTGTTCAAGATTTGTGGGCCCATCTGCCTCAGGACAACATAAGGTGTCTAATCAACTCAATGCCGGACCGTGGCGGCATGCATTGCAGCTGGAGGTGGTCCAACGCGCTATTGAAGTCACCCAGTATTGGTGTCGTTGCACACCCTGTATTCGTTTAATTGTCTTGTTTTTGAGATCAAGTGGTCCTCTCATGTGTGTCATTATGTGTATTAAATTTCATTTCAATCCGATGCTTTCTTCTTGGGTCGCTATTTTCAATGTTCCTGAGTGTATATAGTTAATTAAAAAAAATTTGAAATTTTAAATAGTTTAATAATATTAGTAATAAATTAATACTTAAAATTTAATCAATCTTAAATACTGTGTTTGAGTCCAACCCTTACAGACGATTCGAACAAGAACAGTAGCAGATTCTTCAATGAGATTATATTGTCACCTGGTAGTGGCTCGAAGTTACGAAATTTGTCACCAATGAGCCTCGTGTAGCTACAGACAGATGTTAATTCAAGCCAGTCGTGGTTTTCATATTAAAAATTGTAAACAAATGTGCCTGCGAAGTAAAATATTTTTCATCGGAAAATACACAGAACGGTAAAAAATCGGCATTTCGCAAATGAGTTCCATAAAAGCTTTGATAGGATTCTCAAGAAAGAATTATTTGGGTTTGTAATATAAGCCAAGAATGATTCCAAGATAAAATACTTTTTAAAAAAAATTTAATTTCAAAATAATGTCAGAAGTCCAGATATTCGTGGTTAAAAAAAACATTTGTATTCTATGGAGCAGTCTCCAGTTAAGACGGGGGGAAATGGCTATAATGCGAATGGTACTGTATTTAATTAAATATGCGAGTTTTAAGGCATAAACATTTATTGCGACTGCTTTGTGCAGTGTCTCCCTTGCAAGAGAAAGTACAAGTGTAGGTGAGCGAAGAGGGGGTGACGATCGCAGCGCCAACAAGCTATAAAAAATTCCTCAAAGAAATTATTATTTAAAAGTACGAAATAATCTAAAAGTAAGTCCGTAGCACAAATTTTAACAAAAAGTGTAATCTACTGGATATAGATAGGGGAAAAAATTATCTTCGTTTGACTTTTATAAAATTTGAGCCACATAGAATTATACATCAACCGCAAGGATTTTATAAGCAGTGTCTGACTATTTAATAATCTTAGGAATAAATCTGAAAATGTAGTTGAAAATACTATACTTATATGTTTTATACTATATTGGAATTATTTATTTATAATAGCTTAGTAACCAATACATACTTTATTTAGGATTTGTGTAACTACTTAATTATTAACACTCTTTTAAATAAATATTTCATTTAGGAATTTTACATATGTGTAAATGGGAATCCGCACATCTAAAGGCGCAGGAGACAAGTAAAAAAAGTTGGGAATCCTTGCAAATTCAAAAAGCAACCAGGCGGGAACACACTCGGATATCTTAAGTGAGTGAAAGCATTACTTTTAATAATTTGTTTTTATCAATAAACCTGAAGATAAAATCTTTTTGAAGATATTCCACCAAATTTCAAAATTCGAATAATTATTTTCTGAGAGAACTGGATTACATATATATTCCACAATATGTATTTTCCTTTTTAAAATACAATTAATTAATGCATATAAAATATGCACATCAGAAGGAAAATGCCATTTTGTGAATATTTTTATTCCCTATTTACAAATTATATTCAAATTTCAAGCTATGGTACTGATATTGTTTATCAATCGCTTCGTTTAAAATTATTTTTAAACATTTTTTCCTATTTATATTGCTTTTTCCTCATTTTATGAAAACTGCTCGTTAAAATTACATTGTAAAGAAAACAAATGAAATAATTTTACAATATGATTTATTGTTTAAAATATCCAAGTATCTTTTTATAATTATATAATTGTGAATTTTTCATTAAAAAAAGAAGGAAATTATTTGTAATTCAATTATCTCTCTTTTTTTTTACTTCGTCTATACATATAAATAAAAATGAAGTGTCTGTTTGTAATTTGAAATCAACAGCTTTTTACTAAATGCATTTAAAAGTATATACGATACTTACATGAAAAAATCAATTTTTAAAATTTTTGTCTATCTGTCTGTTTGTTCCGGCTAATCTCTGAAACGGCTGGACCAATTTTGACGAAACTTTCACCGGCAGATTACTAAAATGTTATAAGGAATAACTTAGGCTACTTTTATTTTAGAAAAAAAAATTAGGATTCCGAGAAAATAAAATTAAAATCAATGAAATAGTGAGCAATATCCGATTCAAATAGGGATTATTTATTTCAATAGGGACTATTTTTATTCAATAGGGATTATTTTTATTTAAGAGGGATTATTTTACTTCGCGAGCCTTCTGTCTCAACGATTGCTAGCAGTTATATCAAACTTTTTTTCTTTGATTAGGTTGCTGCCATTCGCGACATTTCCCGTTCATGTCTTGATCCTAATGATTTTGCAGTCCTTAACTGCATTATCAAAGGTCATGCGCCCCTTTCACCCCCTTCCTTGCGGCTTCGCTTGTGTTCGCGTTTCACCCTACTTGCTACTTAGACCTATTTTGATAACAAAGATTTTAGTCCCCCATCGACAGTGTCAAAGGTCATGCGTCCCTTTCACCCCTTGCTCAACAAAAAGCAAAGGAAAAAAAAATAAAACAAAAAAGAAACATAGATTCACAAAGTAGAAGAAAAGTTTTCGTAAACTCTGCGAAGTGAATAAACACTTTTTTTGTGTGTTTAAATTCCACGTGGACGAAGTCGCGGGTAACAGCTATTTAACATAAAATAAATGCATCAGAACGTAATATTAACGTATTACACATCCAGATAAAAATTATTTACACTATCTTTAGCATTTATTACACAAAATTTCTAACAATGTGTTACTTTTACTGAGCAGGTAGGTGTTTTCAAAAATCGACCCACAAGAAAGTTACGGGGCGTCATAAATAATAATAACAATAATAAAAAAAATCAGCAATTATATCTAAAGACTTAAAATTTAGCAAACATGGTTTTTATGTCCAGCTGAGTTATGTAAAAAGCTTTTTTTTTGTTTAATTTATACAATTCACGTAAAATTAACTCATTAAAAACTTCTTTATCCTTCAGTCTGTATTTTTTAATTTTTAAATTCACCCGTGCGAAGAACGGGTACACCAGCTAGTTTTACTAAATAAATTACGTAAGGATCAAATATGAATAGCACATTCTAAAATTCATAAAAAAAGTGAGAAACATTAGAAATTAAAATGAAATTGTATTTTCCATAAATGATAAGCACATTAATTAATTTACGGGCAATTTCTATGACACAATTTACAAAGAAGCGAATTATATACAAAATTTACAAAGTTACCATTAATTTGAAATTTCTTTAAAAAAAAAATCTGATTTATCCCCCTGAAGATTATAAAAGAAATCTAAATCTTACCACCCTTATATTTAAAAAAATATATGTCAGTCTATTGTGACAAACCAGCCTTATTTAAATGTGAGCAAGAACTCAATTCGCCATTGTCGCTTTGCAGTAGGGAGGATAATGGCAGTTCACATTCTTCAAATAAAAGCCCACGCCTTGGTCTCGAACTTAAAAGTAATGTCTATTTTTAAATAGTTTTAAATGAAATCAGACTATCTGGCAAGCTTTTCTAAACTTTGAACTGCTTAGTGGAATAAATATGTAAAACATTTCAGTCAAGGATTTTTACTTAGGAGTAAAGGTTCAATGCCACAGAAAACAACAAAAGGCATTAGATTTAGGATTTCAGTGTGATTCTTCAATAGATACATGAAAAGAATTCCACTTGGAATTATTTAAAAAATGCAATAATTTGCAATTTTTTTCCCCTTGAAAAATATAAATTTTTGGTGAAGAGTAATTGGAAGAAAAGATCATATTGTACTAATTAAGGACATGTGCCTAAAATATGTATCAATACCTTTTAACTTCAAAATATCGAATATAAAACCTGTAATGGTCAATTATCTCTATCAGATTCTTTTGAATGAGTTAAAACCGAATTTGGAATATCTTTTCAAATATATAGAACAAAACATTAATATTATATTTTAGCTTCGCTATACAATAAAGGGCAGCATATATTTCATCATACTCCTCATTTTTATCTGAGTTGATCCATTTTTTCTGGCGTAAAATGCGTTTCGCGTTTTTTCTCCTGTACCGTGCTGCTAAATGTGTGAGCTATCTCTCTTTACGCATTAAAATAAAATATTAATTATTTATGGAATGTTTTGAAATTTTAAAACTCTACATTATAAACAGGTGGATGGATTGTAATATTGCAAATTTTCATGAAAATTGAGACATTTTTCTGCCTGAAAATGTGCTACGCGTTTAGTTCAGGCTCTAGTACATTTGGAAATGACAGCCTTAAGGGGACTTGGTACCCCCAAAATCACAGACCTATCGTTTTTTCCCTTTCATCTTATTCTTTGCATTATTATCTTTCGATTGATATATTACTTGTGCATGTCGGAAAGTTAGAAGTTGAATAAAACTTCATTTAAAAACAAATTAGGCAATTCAGCCACGCCCCCTTTTTAGAAAAAATCTATTTCATAAAGAGAAATAATAACATTAAAAAGAGATTGTGCAATATATAAAGCAGAATATTTCCGAGGCAATACAATAATTTTTTTTTCTTTAAGAAATGTGTGCATGTACCATTTTTAAATTAAGGCATTTTATATTAATAATTTTATAATTTCAGTTCTTATTTCTGATATATTTTTCATACAAATGTAATATTTTAATATTATAAGAATAAAAACAGCAAAAATTTCTGTCGTGACAGAAAAAAAAAAATTTTTTTTTACGTTTTTCTTGAATATTGTTGTGCAATGTACTCTCTAAAAGTTTATCATATATAAAAATGTGTGGGTTGAAAAAATATGAAAATGCAATTATTTTAAAGAAAAATGTATAACTAATATCTTAAAGTGTTATTTTAAGTTTGATTAAACTTATAATAATTATTTTTTCAGAATTATAAACTTCAAAGTGGTTTTTCTCAGTTTGTGTTTTTCGAAACCTTAGTGCATTCAAAATGCTACTCCTTCGACAATTATTTACCAATCACTTCCATTTTTTTCCTGCGTGCTAAAAATAAAGCATGTAATAAAATTAGGGATCCGTTTTGCTATAAACTGAATACTTTTTTTAAAAAAAAAATAAACTGTAAGACAAGTTGGCTTTTTCGTTGATTTTTAGCCTGTATATCAACATTTTATTTTTTTTTCTCGAAAATGAATAAAATTATTGTAAAATCGATACCTAAAGTTGTTTAGAACATCCATAAGAATATTATAAAAAAATTTCAGGTCAAAAAATTGATTTTTACAAAAGGAGTAGGATTTTAAAATTTTCTTCAAGGAATTTAAAATTTTAAAATTGTGTGAATAATATGTGAAAAATTTTCATCTCGCGTCATTTTTTTGATTAGAAACCTTGCATAAAATGCTAAAATATAATTTTTAAATACATAAATAAAGAAAGTTGCTCAAAGGGTACCAAGTCCCCTTAAAATTCCAAGTTATGTTTGACAAAGCTTGAATACAATAGAAATGAACATCAAATCAAATAAAAGTCATCGCAGAAATTCTAAGTAAGGAGATGGGTATATAATTTAGACTTTTCAAATTGGAGAATAATATTTTTAAGAAACAATTAAAAAGAGTTACTGGATGGAAATTCACACTCGTGGATATTGGGCCAGCGCTTCTCTACAAGGAATCAAAATCGATGTTTTTTTATTTACATTTTTATTTATTATGTTTTTTATCAGATGTATGTTTAGACGATAGTACTAAAAAATAAATGTTTAACTGAAATCTATAAACTGAGTGTTGGAAAAATTTAGAATGAGAACAAAGATTTTTAAAAAATCTTTGTAAATAAAGGGTGTTTTTTTGAGAGGTATAGAACTTTAAATTGCAATAAAACAACGATGTATTATTCGATTGACATGAATTTTTTTTTATTCGAAAGATAATCTTGTGGCATTACATTTTAAATATGATTTCTGGCATAGGACTGCCACGACTGGCTCGGATGTAGTCCAATCTGGACGTCCAATTTTCTATGACTTTTTCCAACATTTGTTTGTGGCCGTATAGCGGCAATAACACGGAGAATGTTGTCTTCCAAATGGTCAAGCGTTTGTGGCTTATCCGCATAGACCAATGACTTTACATAGCTCCACAGAAAATAGTCTAGCGGTGTTAAATCACAAGATCTTGGAGGCCAATTTACAGGTCCAAAACGTGAAATTAGGCGGTCACCAAACGTGTCTTTCAATAAATCGATTGTGGCACGAGCTGTGTGACATGTTGCGCCGTCTTGTTGGAACCACAACTCCTAGACATCATGATTGTTCAATTCAGGAATGAAAAAGTTAGTAATCATGGCTCTATACCGATCACCATTGACTGTAACGTTGTGGCCTTCATCGTTTTTGAAGAAGGATTCCACCAGCCCATAAAGCGCACCAAACAGTCAGTTTTTCTGGATGTAACGGTGTTTCGACATACACTTGTGTATTAGCTCCACCCAAATGCGGCAGTTTTGTTTGTTGACGTAGCCATTCAACCAGAAGTGCGCTTCATCGCTAAACAAAATTCGCTTATGAAAATCGGGAACAACGGCAATCTCGTTTTGGGCCCATCCGACGAATCTACGCCTTGCTTGATGATCGTTTTGATGAATTGCCAAACCAAACTGAGAATAAATCACTTGACAGCTGTTAAATCGGTCGCCATCTTGGAAAGTAATGCCAACTTAAACTTCTATACCTAGAAAAAAAAACACTCTTTACAATATTCTTAGTTGAAAAGATTGTAATCCATATATTTGAAAAATAAAAGAGGACAGTAATTGTATTAAATTCGGTAAAAATTTTACAATCGGATCTCCATCTTAAAAAATCATGATTAACAAGAATTAAAAGGGGGGAGGCCTAAACATCAATTTTTCACTCATACACTTCCTTTTTATCCATAATATGTTCTCAACCATTGAAAATTCAGCTATTGTTATAAGAGGGAAAAAATTGTTTTCAGCAAAAATAGCTTTATTTAGAGCTGGACAAGCACCCCAAAGGAAATCCACAAGCACGCAATGTGTATACTACGAAAATAATAAAACCCTTTCCAAAATTCGATCAATAACATTCCCCAATCACTAACAATAGTATTCACTGCGTATGAGGAAGGGCGTTACTTAAATCTGAAGCAAACTTAATATGAGATAAAAAGATCACTGCCACACTAAAACTGAATAAAAAGTAACATCTTCTGAACATCATGTTCGATCCCTAAATCTTTAAAATGCCGCTTATTTTCGAACAAGTAGTTGTTGCGGCATTTTTCCAAGAGTCCATTAGCACAGAGATGTTGCATAGTGTGGATGAAACGCTCAATAGCATGCATTGTCGCAGAAAAGACAAAAATGCTTATCGATCACGTACATCGGATGTTTTCTTGTTCACAGAACCTCGCCCTTACAAGGGATTTGATATATAGACACGCCAACTCGCCCTCCAACGGCGATTGAATCTTTCCAAAAAAAAAAAGTAAAATTTTGATGCAACTCCGCGTAAAATGTTTTTGTTTTATCCTGAAACGCTTTCTTAAAGAGGATCAACAAAATACAACATGTAACGATTTGTGGAAATAGCTTGAGCAATGTGTTATACTTGTGGATATAAATAAATAAATAAAAGCTTAGCTTTATTTTAGGATTTCTGTTGCATCTTTTTGACGGTGTAAAATAAAATTTTGGTTCCACGGCTTTTTTCAAATAGTTTTACTTTATATTTTAATATTGAAACAACATTTAACCATAAATGTCTTCTCGGTGGTTTAAATATTCTTCGGGGATTCCGGCAAATGATTAAAAAAATATATGATCAAATTATACAGATTTTATAAAAGCAATTGTAAGGCTATCATTTAGTTAGTTTCGCCTCAATTTGACTTTAAGGGCATGAGCGAGAGCTATATTAACATCGTACTATAAAGCAACATGAGGGTTATTGGCGACGGACTCTCTACAAGGGGAATCTTCAGTGGCACCAGGACTCAAACCGCGACACGCCGGTCACGAGTTAGAGACTATAGCCACTACAATACTATGGTCACCTTATTTAGGAAAAGAAAACGCACCAAAATTTCTAATAATACTTTGAAATGATATTGCTTTGAATTAAAGTTGCCTTGTAAAAACTTGCATGGCATAAAATAAGCTGAAAGGGGTGAATGTGCTCTAAATTATACCGTTTCAATTTATAAATTTTGATGTTTTTAGTTCATTTTATTTAGGATTACGGAGCAAAAGTGAGTTTTAAATGAACGATAAGAAAATATGTACAGACTAAAAATAGCGTTTTGTTCTCTAAATAAGATGACTCTATTCGAATGGGGAAATCTTAACTCTAATAAATATTTAAATAAATAACCCGTATGTACAGATTCATTGCCATGGAAATTTCCCAAAACAATTGGGATAAGAACAAAATACATCGATAATAAGGTGGTTGTGTCCCTAACGTTTTCTCAGAACTGTTCCAAAAGGAATTATGAAGCATTTCTTTGATGTACCGTAAAATATGACATTTTACTTCTAAACTGGAAAATGTCAAATACGTAAATATTATTTAGAAAATTCTACTCGTTATTTAATGACTAAGAGAAAATGGATTAAATATTATATTATACGTAGTTAAAATAATATTCCCTCAGATTATAAAAAAAAAATTTTTAATTCGATAAAATGCATTATGTATATATATGTAACACTCCATTGCACATGTTAATACTTAAATGATTATTCAATATAAAGATTTCGAACAATTAAAAAAGACACATTAATATATGCGCCGTAATTTTTTAAAATTATTTATTCAAAATTTTATACATCAGCATTATTATTAAATTGTTTTTAAATTTTAAGCAATGAATAGCCTACATCATAAAAATTTAGTTTATTTTAAAAGAAATGTGTGTCAAATGGGAAAACGCAAAAAATACTTTCATTAAAAAAAACGGAATATATATATCCAATTACCTTAGTAAATAAATAAAAAATTATCGAAGCAAGTAGTCCTAAAAAATCTCAGTAGCTTAAAAAAAAAAAAAAAAAAAAAGATTTAACTACTCAAATGAAAGAAAAAAAGATTTAACAAAAGAGTAAAAAATAATGTGTCACCTTCATTCAAACAAACTATTAGCAACAAAGCAAAATTTAGAAATTGTTATACACTGTATAAGTATCCTTCAAGCGGTAAGTAGTTGGCCTTAACTGGTGACGTTGAAAAACAGTCATACTTTCGCAACTAAATACAAGAACATGGCGAGAGTAACGGATATCCTGCGGAAATTTATTGTTTAGTCAATATTTGACGAAAAAGGGCCATAATAACATATGGAAAAATATCATTTTAACGGAACCACATACGCAATACTTCAAACCCGCAGACCTATTCATTGTTCCGCTTATTATTTCCACAAATTTATTTAAAATGTAACGCGAAGCGCTTTTCCTTTCACATATTCATTTCTCCGTTTATGTCATTACTAAACACACTTCTTGCTCTTTATGTTTACGTTAAATTAATAACTGATTCAAAGGACTACAAATACACAAATTCACAGATAGGTAAATTATAACTCCATTTGGTTAGGTCTAAGTTTCAGGATCTTTCCACTTTTTTGCAAAGCATAATCGAACAGTATGTTATAAAAATTGGACGCCTGTACACAGTAAATTTAATTTTACAAAAGTACCGGTTAAAATCCAATAAGTTTTAATATTCGATGCCTTTCAAACGATTTCAAGGAGAAACGCAAAATACTGAAACGATTTTTATGCATCTAGACAAAACATTTTAATTACAACCCGATTACCATTTCATTTGATTAAGAATATTTTAATATTCTCTATTTTATTGTGCGAAAAAAATTAATTTCAATTTCCTTTTCGATATTCAAATGTTTAAAATCAAATTTCAAAAATAGCAGGAACATAATTTAAGAAAAGAAAAAATAAGCATCTATAGAAAAAACACCAGCATAAAAAAAGATACGTTTTATATTTAAGTTGATGTACTCTAAATTTGGATAACTCGTTAAAATTAGGATCAAAACAGAGACAGTGAGAGATAATTAAGACTATATGCTATTTTTAAATCTATGTTATTTTCTATTCATTTTTCAAACTGATTCTTCCCTCTTTCTCTGACTTAATTTGTGAAAATGATAGTTTGAAGTTTATAGAACTTGGAAAAGTAGCAATTGAATGATTTATAATCAGATGAAGTATTTATTTTTAGCATAATTCTCCAAACTCGTGATAACAGAGTAGCTTTTTTTTAAAAAACATAATGTTAAATAAAATTGCAAATGTGTGGTAAAAGCCTATTTTATTTTCTGTTTTATATATCTACAGTGGGCCACAAGTGTTCGTACACTTGCAATTTCTTATAAAATCTAATGTTTTCGACTAATAAAAATTAATATATTGTAATTGTAATTTTTTTATGAGATCTACAACTTGTTCTTAATGGAATGACATAATTAATTTTTTAAAAGTAGTATAACTATTTTTTAAAAAATTAATAATCAAAAAGCTACTAAAAATTATGCCACAAAAGCCTTCGTACACGTAACAAAAATCTCAGACTTAGCTTTAAATATTGTATTTCTTTCTTAATTTAGTACTTTGTAGGATAGGTTTTAGTATCTACAACCACTTTTAAGCATCTTGGTATAGACTTAATCAGTGTTTTGTAATATCTGCATCGATTTTCCTCCATTCTTCTGTGATTATTGTTTTTACTTCACATTTTGTGTTTATTTGTCATGTTTTCTTTTTTTTTTACATCAAAATCTCACCAAATATTTTCTACTGGGCTAAATAAAGTGATTGAGGGGTGTTTTCATAATTTGGGGACAGTTATAGAGACACCAGTGGCGTACATTGAGAGCAGTGCGCTTGGCATCATTACCCTGTTAAAAATGAAGTCGTTTCCAATATCCAAATTTCGCGCGGATAATTTAAAATTTTTCTTTAAAATATTTAAATAGAGCTCATGATTCACAATATCAACCAAAAATACCAAATTACCTGATTCTGTGGCCGATTAACACCCCCCACGCCAGGACACTTCCACCTCCATGTTTTATTCATCCAACAAGATTCTTGGGATTAAGTTTCAGAAAATTCAAAATTGACAGCAAATTGATAGGGATGGAAGATAATTCAACATTTTTGGTCTCGATGGGCCTATAATAGCTTGTAAATGAAAAAGTAAGGAGTTTAATCCCATGAATTTATGTGGAACAAGAACTTCTCCACCTCCATGATTTCAGCATTGAAATGAATGTGTTCTGATGTGGTGGTGTAAATTGGCCTCAGAATTAGGTAATTTGGTATTTTTCGATGGTATTGTGAATCATGAGCTCTATTTAAATATTTTAAAGAGAAATTTTAAGTTATCCATGTGAAATTTGAATATTGGAGACGACTTCATTTTCTAACAGGGTAATGACGCCAAGTGCACTGCTCTCGATGTACGCCACTGGTGTCTCTATAACTGTCCCCAAATTATGAAAACACCTCCTCAATCACTTTATTTTGCCCAGTAGAACATATTTGGTGAGATTTTGATGTAAAAAAAAAAGAAAACATGACAAATAAACACAAAATGTGAAGTAAAAACAATAATCACAGAAGAATGGAGGAAAATCGATGAAGAACTTACAAAAAACTGATTAAATCTATACCAAGATGCTTAAAAGTGGTTGTAGACACTAAAACCTATCCTACTAAGTACTAAATTAAGAAAGAAATACAATATTTAAAGCGAAGTTGTGATTTTTGTTAAGTGTACGAAGGCTTTTGTGGCGTAATTTTTTAGTAGCTTTTTGATTATTAATTTTAAAAAAAATAGTTATACTATTTTTAAAAAAATTAATTATGTCATTCCATTAAGAACAAGTTGCAGATATAAAAAAATTACAATTACAATATATTAATTTTTATTAGTCGAAAACATTAAATTTTATTAGAAATTGCAAGTGTACGAACACTTTTGTGGCCCACTGTATATAATTTTTAGTAATGTTAAAATTATAATTACATTGTTTCACACACACAATAGCCTAAAATTAAAAATCATCTTATGTCAATCAAAATATTACATTCTAAATATTGCAAAAAAAAAAAAAATGTTAAAACAGTTTTCAACTGGATTAAGGATTTAACGATACATTTAATGCTTACAGAATTCCAATTAAATATATAAATCAGAATAAAATAAAAAAAACAATATGTGAAAGAATAAAAGTACCCTAGGATCCTGCTTTAATGCTTTGAATACGTCTCCCCCCCTCCCCAAAGAAAAGTATCATAACCAGATAAATCTATAACTATTGACCTAGTAATTAAGAATTTTTTTAAAAAATATTATTCACAGTAACATGCATTTCTCAATTCTGTTTTAAATTAATAAAAAATATTCTGTATTTTATTTTTATAATCTGTATTTTAGTTTTACCGCTATAATTGTACTTACATATAATTCATTCACAAAAATCACAAACAATGCAGTTAATAGAAAATATTCAAAATGAAGAATGAAACTTTTTTTAAAAAAAAAAGGCATTTTTATCTTCGTTCAATAAATAATCGAAAAATAAGTCATTCTGTCTATGACACATTATGTGTCTTGCTTTAGAAATTCAATTCAAGTTTGGATCACTTCATACAAGCTAATAAATAATTACTTTGTTGTTGTTGGAGAAGATTCTGCTGTGAATGCAGTTTGGTTCTTATCTTCTCAGAAACATTAATTTTGCCGATTTTCAAAAATCACTGTAGGAAAGATGATGTCATAACAAGAAACATGGGAGACATGTGGTGCAGAAATTAATTAAACTAACAGATCTAACACCATTAAATGCAGAAGCTGCCATTATAGCACTGGACAGGTTCTTAAAAGAAATCATAATTTAAAACCATTTAAAATTTGGTAGCGAGAGCCGCCTCTAGATGGTGCCACTATGAAATGGCTCTCGCTTTTGGCAACTTTCAGTGTCTGCAGTTGCCAATATGCAGCAGCCCATTCGAAGGAAAAAAATGATTCAAACCCCCAATTAAACTCGAACATAATCTTGCAGGTGATATTCAAGCTGAATTGACACTATGCTATTTTTCATGGGTTCCTTTTGGAATAAGCCCACTGTAATTTATGTACCATTTCCATGTCTCACCGACTAAGTTCAATAATGAATTCTTCAGTATCCAATAGATTTCTCTTGTATTTTATTTCATAAATCAGTTTAACAATTCCCACCACTTTTCAACATCAACAAAAATTTCTCTGATATCACTCTGCTTACTTCCAACCTCTACAGTCTTTCATGCTTTTTTAAAGCCTTCTTGGTCATCTCATTCTAGGAATGTTGATGCTATCTACAGCATCTAAATCGTTGCATTTTTTAAAAAAATATTTATGAGTTACTTATCCTCATCGCCATATGAAGTTTGAATAACTATGCTTAAATACATGAAAAAAAAGCGAGAATTTAAAGAAAATATCCATTATACTAAAACAACATTAAGTAGGGTGCTATTACAGTGCAAATGGTTAAAATAACTTCAAATACAAATTTTGAGAAGAAAAGAAAAATTGTAAAGGGTAAAAGCACACTAAAAACTTTTTAAAATGTCTAAAAAATGTAAAAATTAGTAATATAAGTACAATAAAATGTTAAAAATTATATCATTTATTTTGTTTTCTGAAAATAACAACATTTTTTTGTTCCCAGCTAATTCTTCAAAATAATAAATATTACATTTACCATAAACTAACAAACTTCAAAAATTTTATAATAAAAAAATTTAATAATTTAAAAAATTAGAATTAATACATAAAAATTAATTTATCATTGGAATTTTTTAATTCATTCACTTTTACTTAATAGCTGATTACGTTTAACAATGGCTCATTAAACTTTTAGTAAACTAATGTGGCAAGGAAATAGAACACAAACTAGTAATTTTTCTTCCAAATGACACAAATTAAAAAATCACAGTTGATCCTTTTTCAAAGTATGTTCTTTAATGTGTGATCCATGCTTTCTCTTGCATTAAATTTAATACAAAATGCTTTTAAAAGGAAAAGGTTTTTCCACATATTATGTGTAATCAATGAGTGGTATCCATTCAAAAAGTTTCTACTTTTAAGATTTTTTTTTTGTTTTGTTATTTCAAGAAAATTATTCAACATTTCATTCAAGAGACTTTGACTTAACAGAATGCCAATTGTTACAGGTAAAAACAAAATCATTATTTTAGTAAAATATTCATATCCATTGTCAATGAGAATTTCAAAAAATAATAACACATAGGCATGTCACTAAAAAATTAAATATAACAAGAATGAATTCAGTGATGTAAATCATATATTTTGAAAAGTTGATGTTTTTAACATTCATGTTCATTAATAAATCAATTAATGTACTGGCCCCGATGTAATCTACAGAGAAAAAAATCATTAGTATACAGATCAAAGATAAGACATTTTCTTTGCTCAAAAGTAAATAAAAAACCACAAGAATTGGACATCTTTATATAATTGAAAAACACTTAAAATCTAGTAGAATTGAAAAAAATTTCTAACAAAAATCTTTCCTCTAACTATTTAAAAAAAAAAAAAACCCTTTATTTTTGATAAAGTAAAATTAATTTTGAAAGTTTTCTGAAAAATTGTCTATAGGTTTTATATCTACTAACTTTTTTTTGCCACAAAAATATTACCTTCATAAAACAAAGTTAAACTTTACTGGAAATCAATGATTATACCAGCATACATTTAAGAAATATTTTGTCTGACAGAGTCTACCTTGCCAGTATCTTGAATCTCAACTAATATGTGGTGAATAAAACTTTTTTATTTATTTGTTAACTATTAATCACAAGAAAATTAACATATTTTCAGAGTTTAAAAAAAATATTGTCATTTTCCCAGAAAAAAAATTTACTTCCTGAAAAAACATTGATTTTAAATAAACCTTTTTATTCAACTTATCTTCTCAGTTCCACTAAGTCCATTCCAAATAACACAAAACTGTATAATTGATAAATGTATCATAAAAGTAATTAGAATAGGACAAATTATCTAAATATATTACAAAAAATACATGTTTAATCATTTTCCCAAAGTACAAAAACTATACATTTTTTAAAATGTATCCAGTTATGAAAAACATTCCTTCAGGATCCCATGTTTCTCCTTTCAGAACCACAATTGATTTCACTTTCCCTGTTCTGAGGCCCATGATCACACTCGTATGATCTGAATTTGGAATGATTATAAGCTATAAAGTTTCGCATATTTTATTACAGTAAAGATTTTATTTGAATTTTAAAATGAAGTTAGGCTTAGCAGGAAAATCGCCCAGTCCTGAATGGGTTGATAAAACAGATGAAAGCAATACAATAATGAGTTTAATTGTTAATTAACATCACACTATAAAGCTACGTCATATAAATTAAATAATTGGATATACTAAAAAAATTCATTTGAAAACTTTTACTGACAAAAATATTATTTAATGTTATTTAATAATACTAAATTATAAAATATTTTAATGTGAATTAAATTTGTAAAAAATTTGAAATGTAAGACAAATAATGTCAATTAAAAATTCCAATTGAAGAAAATACTATATGAATTTGATTCCATACAATGCAAAATCAGTGCCGATTTAAGCTCATTTCAAGCCCTGGTCACAGAATATCTACAGGCGCTCTTGACACTGGAGGATTGAAATTTATAACCAGAAAATCTGGTTAAGTACAGCTTATCCTGCCCCAAGTGTCCGATGATTAAACCAGCACTGATGCAAATTCATGTTTAAACTTGATGCATGTTTTATAAAAAATTTACGCAAAAAATATAGATGATTTCATATTTACACAAGTGCTTTAACAATATTAAAAATAAAAGCTAATTTACATGTTGATGATGAAACTAGGCTTAGGTCGATTTTTTTTTAATCCAATAAAAAAAAATTGTCACAAATATTAATTTAAAAATTTTACAACATATTTTATTCACATAAATTTAAAAGTTCTTTTTGTTTATGGAAAATCATACAAATTATAGTTAAATAAACATTCTACTGTTTCTATAAATTTAATAATAAAACGTTAAGCTGCAGAAAAGCTTTAAAACTAAACCTCCAGAAAATCTTAAGGCATTCTTTTTTTTATAAAACAAATACAAAATTACAATTTTGTGAGTTTTACTCAAGTTTCAATGGAGGAAAAACAATAGAAGGGATTGATCAAAAAATTATTATAAATATTGTACTTTTCAGACACATGTTTGTAAATGTATATCAACTTACCTTGTAATATAATATATAAAATTTACTATCCAAAACAGAAATGGAGGGAAATTGATTTTGGTTAAAAAGAGCAATCAAATTTTATTTATCCACAAAATCTATCTCACATTAAAAAAAACTTTTCACATTTAACTACAATTAGAATATTTTGACAATTTAAGTTTTAGTAAGAATCCTTCATGAAACACAAAAAATTTTAGGAACAGAAAAAGAACCACACTTCTAAATATATAATTAAGAACATCAGATACTTCTAAAAGAGCATTAGAAAAAGTAAAAAAATAAGATGAATGCTGGAGTGTATAATTCTATTCATCATAAACATATTCAAATCACAACATGTATTAAAAAAATTAAAAGATATATTTATTAATGGTTTTAATGTCACTTTATTTGACCTCTAAATAAATAAATTATCACAACTTTTTATAAAGGCAAAAGATTAACATTAAAACAGATGGGTGACAAAATATTAAATAAACCCTCACTATTTAAAAAATAAAATTTTGAGACCTGAAAAAAAGGGCAGATCAAAATACACAAGAATATCAAGGTGCTAACAGTTGGCGGTGTCGATCAGCTGTTTGATCAAACAGTAAACAAAATGTTACTTATCAGCTTACATTGACAGTATCACAGAACCGCAACATAAACAGGGTTTCGCCCAAGTTCTCGAAGAAATTTTCAAACTTAATAAAGATTTTGCCCTGATCACAGACACGAAATCAAGTTCCCTTATTCATTAGAGACACATATTATAATCCTAATTTAATTTTTTTGCATTAGAAATTCATAAGTAAGCCATGCTTTTACCTTTAATCTTTTCTTCGTTAATTCCAATGTTTTGTACACTCGCCATCACTATTTACACAAAACGCATGCGCGAGAATGCTGCCATATTTACAAAACTTGAAGCAGTAAATTTTTAGGAGAGGGAGGAAGAGGAAACACACATGTGCTGGTTCTTTTTATTTATTTATTTGATAAAAGCAGTTTACATCTTTGGGTAAAATTTAAGTGAAGATTAAAATAAGTTAAATTTTTAAACATGGAATTAAATTTCAAAACGATTATAGTACTCAAAAATTTTGCATCACGTGACATTTTACCTTAAGTCAAAATGATGTACATATATAATAAATCTTTTTAACATTGTAAGAAGATTGTTTATGTATTTTTCCCGATAATTTGGGAAAGAAACAGAAAGTATTCAAAAATTCTTTCTTTTGGAAATAAATATTTTACATAATAACCCTACAAAGCATTTTAACATCAGACAAAATCTGAATCCGTTCTCCCGAATTTTGGTCTCTTACTTCAAAATGAAAATAAAATTGGAAAATTTTTAAATCGGGGCTGGGATTTTAAACCACCAAATCTTCTTTTCTAGTCAAAGGTCTGTCACCAAGGCGTATCCTTGAGAGAAATCGATTTGTAGTAACCATATGCGATATGATTCTCTTCACGGGAAAACTCCGCGTAGTAATAAATTGTATTCCTGATATTCGGCTCTTTTTGGAACGTTGATGTCTTCTGAAAATATCACCAAAGTAGTTTCAATAATTTGTCGTTTTAAAATTTTTTTATCTCAAAATCAGATTAGAAAAAAAAAACTTCACGTTTTAAGGTTTTTTTCTTTTTTTCAAAGCAAAGAATTATTATTTTTTTAAGGGGACTTCTAAATGTACTGAAACGTAATAACACTTTAGCACAATGAAATCACATTATTAAGGTCTAAAACTTTTGCTGAGAACGTAAATTACTCATATAAATCAACCGTGAAATGTAGAAATGTCAGAAATGGTCTAGAAAATTTTAAAATTACGAAAAAGTACCTATATTCTTGCTTCCAGAATTTTTGACACCATGTTTGGCAAGCTATAACAAAATACATGCAGATGGCACCACATTTATGTAATCTACTTGCAAAGTTTTAAAACATTACCTTAGAAGAAAATTACCTCATAAAGTGCCTAACTGCACATTAATAATACTTTATTTTACGAAAACGAATAGTTTGCTACGAGAACAATGACTTAAATCACTTCAAAAATACTATTTCTGCTTTTTTCCATTAAAAAATGGGAGATATCACAAATAAAAAGAATTAAGGTAATCCTAGAATATGACATGAGACCACGTCATTAAGTATGTCTTCTGTTATTCTCTCCCCTGACATCCTAAAAGTAACGTTCGATTTATAATTCGCATTTCAAAAATTATGCTTACTGTTATAAAGATAGTTGCAGCGAAACTTTTCTATATTTGTTATAAAAAATAGTTTAAAATATAAAAAAAATGATATCCAATATAAGAAAGAATTTTTTTTTCTTATGGTGTTAGTTCTTCATTGCATTTCAATAATGAAAAGAAATAATTATTGTATAATGGATTTATACACTCCATTACATAATTAAAATTTTGGTGACCCAAAAATAAAAAATTATTTTATTTAATGTTATATTCTGAGCCTCAGAATACTAATTTCTAAACAGTATTAATTTTTTAAGATAAAGAAATGAGTTATATTTGTCGAGGCTCTTTTCCCTTTTATTTTTGTTCTATCTTCTGGTCTTTCACGTTTGAAAGGAGTCTGCTTTGAAGTCAACAACTGTAGCATTATTTGTACGACAGAGTCCTATAGACCCGTCAAATGTCAAGAAGAGAATTTCCTGTGGGTAGTCAGGGTCTTCCACCTACCATGTAGTGGTTCAAATCCTAGAAAGGTACCCTAAGTCATACTAAGAACTTTTTTTTAAGGCTTCACTACTGTGGTCTTCATAATTTTGATACAGAGCCCCCTCAGAACTAGCTACACCTGCACAGAGGTAGCTAAATCTCAAGGGGCCTTGTATCAAAATTTCTTGGGTCGCTTTTTCAAATATGAGAGCCTTGTTAGAGGTACTGTAGTTAAGCATTTTGGGGCTCCTGTAGCTTGGGTGCCCCGTATCATTGATACAGCGGTAGCTACGCCCGTGATCTCTATATTTATTACAATTGAAACGAAATGCTATAATTATCACATCAATTAGAAAATGTTTATGAAGTTAGTATTCCTTTTTTGTGTAACTGTGTGTTGTTTACAAATAGACGCAACATTATAAATGTTATTATCAGCAAAACTAAATACCGTATTTACTCTAATCTAAGCCTCACCATTTTTCCTGTGTTAATGCTACTGAAAATCGGGTGCGGCTTCGAATCGAACGCTAATTGAGTTTCATCACCTTTCGAAAGGAAAAATGTAACCGTCCATTCTGGCCACTTGCATTGATGACTTATCCCATTCCGCAGTTTATCTTCAGTATTCAGTCTATCCTAAACATCGTTTTCTTGCTCGAGTTTAGGAAATTTTTTGTATACGCTTTCATTTAATCACCTAAAAGATATTGGCATCAAGAAGAGTTTACTATGACTCACACACACACACACAAATATGAAAAGAGAGTCAATTTTATATACAGAAATAAAACGGAAACAGAGCAGCGCCCACTGAAAATTTGACTGGGATAAAACAAATATACGTCGATGGCGGAACAAAATGATAACATTTTTGTTTATAAATGTTCAACACAGTCTTTAATAATTATTTTATATTCTTCTATAACACATTATCTTTAAAAAAAAATATTGTATAACCAGGACCGGCTTAGCAATTTTACCGCCCCAGACAAAAATAAAAAATGCCACCCCTCAACCCAAAATAAAAAAATTATTATTAGAAAAGTATTGATCCCCCTCCCCTCATCATTAAAGTCTAAATAAGATTCTAATTTCATACAGCCTTCCTTTTTTCTAGTGCCTTGTAAGAAGTTCAGTAAACTTCCAGTCTGTTTTTTAATTGGGCTAGTTTATCCTCGTCTCTTTCTTTTGTATTGGGCAACAGATCGTTTTTACTCCCTCCGCCAAATATTCTGAAATTTTCAAAAATAGAAGAAAAAAATTCAAATCAAAATTTAAAATTTACAAGATAAATTAACCACGTTTTTTTTTTAATTCTGGAAACTGTAATGAAAATTGTATAACGTCTCGTTCCGGAAGTGGAAGCTCTCTTACGAACAAAATGCGTCAACAATGTTATTTCGATTTAATCCAAAAGTAAAATTTTACAATTCATATACTCTTAACTATAGCTATGGATACATATGTATGAAATAATTTCATTGACTTCATAAACTAACCTAGTTTCCTTTTAACTCAGTGATCCTTTTGTTTAAAATCGTTATTCACTTATGTGACATTATTTATGACACAATTTATATACAATTAATAGTCTAAAATCATTAGGTTTCTAAAGTATAAATAATAATACCTTAGAAAATATTTTGATATTAATTTTTTTCCGTAACAAATAAAAAAAGGACTTTTCAAATTCGATTTAAATGGCACCTGGACATGGGTCCGGTTTCTCCAGCCCTAGAGCCCCCCCCCGTACCTAGTACAATAAAATAAAATAAGAAATCAAGTGAAAAAGTTGTAAAACCTACAAAGCCTAAAAAGAAAGAAATTGGAGCTCAAGAGATACAACAAATGTAGATACAAAAAGAGTCTTTGGACTAAACTGGAGTCCTATTATGATTTCTAGAGCTGTCGCTGAATTAGGCCAGCAATTTAGGGTTAAGCAATGTTTTATCGATCCACCTTCCCCGTACAGCAGAAATTTTTGACATAATAGAAAAGGAAAAAAACTTTTGAAAAGTTAAGCCTATCTTTATTCCGTCCTGCATTGCTGGTTTATCTATCGGATGCTTGGGGTGGGTGCCTAGGGGCCAGAGAGGGTGTGAAAGAGCCCGGATTTAACCAGGTTTTTTGGTAATAAGTTTCGATCCACCAGTGATCCGCCAGGTCCGTAGATCTTTTGTGCCCAAGACCCGTAATAAGCCTAAATCGGCACTGCCGGTCTGTAACCAGAATTTATTCTAATGTACGTTTTTGAATTTTTCGCTACTATATTATTCACATATCACAAACCTTTACTAAGAAAACGGAAATGTACATTTTCTTATCTTTTGAATTCCATTCGAAGAATTTCTTCCTCCTTTTAATGTTACAAAGCTATTGAAATTAATAAGTTATATTTTTGATGAATTTTATTTATATTCATTTTTTTAATTAAAAAAATTGTAATGAGTATTTTAAATTATTTTTGTTGGAGTAAGATTTTTTTTAAAGAAAATGTGAAGTAAATCTTGTAGAAATGTTACCAACAACATACTTTTAGAGTTATATATATAACTAGCGGGTCCCGACAAACATTGTCCAATACACACGTCTTAAATCCGAAAATTACAAACTTTTTTGAATAAGTTGTAACAATCTGGACAGTTTTGATGAATTTTTTTATAAAGAAAGTTATAACAATACCTAACATCTTCACATGCATAGTTATCACAATTCGACCTATCGATTTCAAGTGAGTATGTGTTTACTATGAACTAAGATGAATTTTGAAGCAATTCTGAATAGAAACTTGTTTTAATTAAAGGGTAAAAAAGATAAAACTCGAGCTATTTTCTTAACAGGTATATTTTTTTAATGCACAAAAAATAAATTAATCGTAATGCCATTGAATGTGCAATGTTTTAGGTTAATCCTTGAGGGGTATAAACAAACAAATGCAATGGTTTGCCAAACCTCGGACATGCAACATATAATTGGCTGTATGAAAAGCAATGGTTTTCGAAATCTAAGCCGCAAATTGTCATTGTTTGACCTTGTGACTTATTAATGATCACAGCAAATCCCAAGCGAATTGGAAATTGCAAACATTTGAATGGGTAGGTGAGTCTAAAAGAATCATTGGGATCTGTGGTAAATAGAAGTACAGCTTCACCTTGAAATTTGCCACTCAAAATCTTGGCCTCAAGAATATTGCTCATGATTTTTTTATGATCAATCACGTGCCCTTACATAATTTTGGCGCATTTTTAACTAATTGCGATATTGGACCGAATTGTGAATCTAAATCATTCTCGAATCCACTTGAACCAACATAAAAAAAATGGCATTAAAATCGGTCCAGCCGTTTAGGAGGAGTTCAGTCACTTACACACGCACAGAAGAATTATATATATAAAGATTATTTGAAAAGATATTAATTAGAAACGCTAAAAAGCATTTGTCTGCATCTTTGAAACAATGAAGACCCGGTTTAGCTAGTTTGGATGAAAATCGATTTTCGACGCCAACTTACGTCATTTTTATAACAATAACGTTGTTACAACAATTCAGATAAATGTTGAGTTGAATGTTTTTAATATTTCTGATAAATATCTTTTTAACTAACTGAGATATCCGACTGAATTGGGATCAAAGCCATTCTCGATTCCACTTGAACCCACACAAAAAATTACATCAAAATCGGTCCAGCCGTTTAGGAGTTCAGTCACATACACATGTACAGAAGATTTATACATATATACACTCTGTCGCAAAAAAATATATGCACCCAGAAGAAATCAAGCTACAATCATGAAACTCGGCAAGAATGTAGTCTGGTAAAAGATATGCAAATGATTAAAATTTCGAAGCCAATGAGACAAGGCTAAGTGTGCTATGCGCATATTACTTGCGCAACTGGGAGAGTTTAAAAGCATGAGTACGAGCGCCGTACGGCTATCCAAACGAATCTGATGACTTTGATAGACGATATTGAGACTTAGGATGCCTCTAAGACGTAAACGGCGGCAGTACGAGCAGCTGACGGACTTTGATAGGGGCCGTATAATAGGTTTCAGAGAAGCAGGTTGGTCGAATAGACGTATCGGCCGCCACCTCGGTCGGAGCGATATGGTAGTTGCTCGGTGTTGGCAACAGTGGATCACAGAAGGTAGAGTGTACCGTCGCGGAGGGTCAGGACGTCCCAGGAACACAAATGATCGCGAGGATCGTGCAATCAGAAGAGTGGCCACTTCGGCACCAACAACGTCGCTAGCATCAATTCAACGCCACTTACCTCCTTCCAGACATCCAGTGCCATCAAGAGAATTCATAAGGAGACGACTGACCGAAGTTGGCGAGGAGCCGACGTCCGCTAAGCCGCTTACCACTGACCCCACATCATAGGCAGTGTCGACTGGATTTTTGCCGACCTCGGGCAACTTGGAGTGTGACAGACTGGAGACGTGTCATCTTCAGTGATGAATCCCGATTCAGTCTCAGTGATGATGACAAACGGACACGTGTCTGGAGGCGCACCGGCCAGAGGTCCGATCCGGCATTTATTGTCGAGCGGCATACAGCAATTTCACAAGGTGTGACAGTGTGGGGAGCAATTTCTTGGGACACACGATCATCTTTAGTGGTCCTTCAAGGCACTTTGACAGCTCGCAGATACGTGGACGATATTTTAACGCCGATTGTGCTACCCATGCTATCAAGTCGCCCAGGTGCCATTTATCAACAGGATAATGCTCGTCCACATACTGCACGACTCTCCCAACAATGTCTTCAAGGATATGACGTCCTACCATGGCCTGCCAGGTCACCAGATCTTTCGCCAATAGAGCATGTCTGGACGCTGGGAAGGCAACTGCAGCCGTCCTGAGATACAGGAGAATTAACTGCGCAGATGCAAAGACTAGGGCAGGATCTTCCACAGGGGGTCATAAGTGATCTAATTGAATCGATGCCACGCCGAATTTCGGCTTGTATAGCTGCCAGAGGTGGCTTTACTACTTACTGATTTTTAACCTTTTGCAAGCTGTAACCGCTTAATAAAATGATATTTTGTTCTGAATTTTTAATCATTTGTTTATTTTCATATACACTACATGCATACCAAATTTCGTGAATGTAGCTCAATTTCTTCTGGGTGCATATATTTTTTTGCGACAGAGTGTATATACCAGGTGTTCACAATTAAACGACCCTACTTCAAAATTGTCTACAGACGAAACTATTGTTCAGAAAATTGTAAAATGTTGTGTACGACATAAAGAAGGGATGGGAATTTGTTTGAGCGAATAAAATAATTAGTTCAAAATTTCACCACTAGAGGGCGTTTTTAATGGTGATCATATTTAGCATACATTTATAACAGTTTACAAATTTTGTTACAACAATAAATGCTCAACATGATGACCATCATTTTCAGCTACTATTTGAAATCTTAAGATAGCATGTTCCACCGTTGACCGCAGTGTGTTCTGGGAAATGTTAAGAACATGTCGTGAAATACTGTCTTTGAGATCAGGTAAAGTTTTTGGTTGATCACAACTTACCAGCTGTTTTAAATGGCTCCAAAGCCAAAAATCGCATGGATTGAGGTCAGGCGATCGGGGAGGCCACAGATGACGAAATTGGCGGCTGATCACACGTTCTTCTGTGAAGTGATGTTTGAGAACGTCCGTAACACAACGTGTAATGAGTGGAGGAGCTCCATCTTGCATAAAATTTATGCGTGAAAGGCACTGACGCGCTTTCAGATCTGGAATAATTTTATTCCGTAATAACGATGCATATCGCTGTCCAGTGATAGAACATGTTATTGGATCTCCAGCACGTAATTCCTCGAAAAAATACGGGCCAAGAATAAAAGACGCGAAAACCCACACCACACCGTTACTTTTGGTGAGTGTAGTGGAACTCGTAAGGTGGAATGCGGATTGCCTGTTTCCCAAATTCGGAAGTTGTGAGTATTCTCCAAACCGTCCAAATGAAAGTGGGCTTCGTCTGTCCAGAGGATATTCCAAGGCCATTCTGGATCAACTTCCAAACGAGCAAGAAACTGCAGTGAGAACAGATGTCGAGTCTCGAAATCATGTGGAAGCAATTCCTGCACAAATTGAAGCTTGTATGGATAGTAACGGAGGATGTTTTGCATGATCTTCTGGACAGTTGAACGAGGCAGATCCAATGCTTCTGCCACACTTGTACTAGCCAGCACTTTGGATGATTTGTCCTCTTCCACATGAAGTGCTACTTTCTCTATTGCTTCCGTAGAAACAGGTTTTTTTCCTCTTCCAGAGCGAACATTCAACGATCGTGTTTCTTCAAATTTGGTTACCATCAATCGAAGATTTTTAGCATTCAATGGACCTTTTCGCAACCCCTTTAATGACCGAAATTTCCGTAGAGCAACTATTGCGGAATTATCGTTTTGATAGAATAACTTTACTAACAACGCTCGATCTGGTAAACATAATGACATTCTGATTAGCAATACCGAGCACAATGAAAATAAACTAATCTTCCATGAAAGTTTATTGCTTTTAAAACAGTTGCTATGTGACGTCGAAAAAATTTGCATATTTTCGTCTTCCTTCGTGTAAATCCTTTGAAAATTAGTCATCGAAGAAGTTTAATTAAAATTTGCAGTTCATTTTAGAGATTGTATTTTTTAATGAGTATCAGTTATTGTGTCACCGTGTCCTGTGGATGGCCTTCATTCAAAAGCGCCCTCTAGTGGCCAAATTTTGAACTATTTTTTTTTATTCGCTCAAACAAATTCCCATCCCTTCTTTATGTCGTACACAACATTTTACAACTTTCTGAACAATAGTTTCGTCTGTAGACAATTTTGAAGTAGGGTAGTTTAATTGTGGACACCTGGTATATATAAACACAATATCTGGTTTAGTGGGTGTCTCTAAATTTGGTTGTTTGGCTTAAATTTCTGGCACCAAGACATAATGTGTCGAACACAAGGTCCAATATTGGGAAATAGTACTGCATTTTTACCATATTAAATGTGAAGGAATATCTTGTGGTACATGTGTTTATATTTTAAAATGCGTGCGATAAAAATATATTAGTTTAATGAATTCTCTTCCGTCAATATACATAAATAAAATGTGTAATAAATAAATTCACTAACAAGGAGAGTGCAAGGTCTTGGGGTCACGGATTTATTTCAAGTTTTGTAGGATGGTTAATTTAATTTCCCTGTTGATGAAGATATATGGTTGTTGGCGTGGTACTTGCGGACACATAACATTTCGTGCTTTGAACTGACACATTCCCCCCCCCCTCCCATGTCTTAGAACAGATAAAGGGTGCAGATAAATAAGGAAATAGACTTTTAAAAATCACAAATATAATTTAAAACAGTATTTTTAAGTGGCAAATCTCTTTCACTTGAGATAACGGTTTTTTTACCGAAGTTTATCGAATTACAAGGGTAAATACATTTTTGCCAATCCAATTTAATTATTTATATTGAATTGTTAAGATATTATAGTGCGAATGATTTTAAACATAGCGAATTGCAATAAAAATAAAAACTTTCAGAGAAATATTTAAAAATTAATAGTAAGTGAAAGTATAATGAAGAGCATGGACACAAATTTGTATTTTAGAGTCAAATAAATATTAGAACAGGTGCAATTACCATAAAATTAATTAGTTTCATTAATGTAAGTAAAGATAAATATTAGAAGTAAAGTAAATAAAACAGATACAAGTAAATAAAAGAAAAATAAATACTAACTAACCTTTATTATAAAGGCATAATCAGAATAAATCATTATCTTATCTTATCTTATCATAATCTTATAAATCAGAATACACAAACTGAAACTAATAAAAAAGAGCAATTTTATGTACTCAATTAAACCACAGACAAAATAAATTTTCTTCCTTTTTATAGGATAAATTTTTGTTTTTATTTAAAAACAAATCATAAATTAACGAGAATAGCAGGGATAAGTAAAAGGCTTTAAAATAATCAAAATCCAGCATTTAATACAAAGAGTGAATTAAGAATGATTTCTGTATTTAATTTGTACCCATATTTTAATACAAAAATTGAGATCAAATTTAAAATACGCCCGAAGGTACTTTCAAATAGAAAAAGTACTTACCCCAACTATTTCTTTTGTTGTTAAAGACATTGTTTTTAGTTTCGATCCCACCGCTGCCACCAGTCTGTAACATCGTCTTGTGGTTGAATTAATAAGCTCTAATTAACCGGATTTACCGTTTTATTTCCATCAAAACACATCACTATATTAATATTTTCATTTACAATTAAAAGTTACAACGGGAACTACATGTAGCTTCGTCCATTTTACGTTCGAGACTCCTCTTCTTCTTCTTCTCTCCTTCCCGCTCAAAGGCCAAAACAGTTCACAGCAGCTCCCTCTTTCTAGTCTATCGTGTGCTATGTGTCAAGCCTCCTAGTGTACTATGTGCCACGCCGTTACACCCCTCTGGAATCCGGAAGCAATTTTCTCAGTCAGTCGTAGGAGTGGGTGGGAAGTAGAGAGTCGCTTTGTGAAACCATATTGATTTGGGTTAATAAAGTTTGTATCTGAAATGAAGGTGTTAATTCTGTTAAGGATGATACGCTCAGTAATTTTACTGAGGGAAGATAGAAGGCATATAGGTCTGTAACTTGTAGGATGATGATTGTTTTTGCCTGGCTTTTTAATTGGGAAAATAATTGCATTTTTCCAGTTATTAGGAAAATGTCTTAATTTGAGAATTTTGTTAATTAGAGAGAGAGAGAGAGAGAGGAAGGTAAGAGTTAAAACGGCTTTATATGGAAGTTTTTTGTCTTAGAGAGGAGATCATATTTTCGAAGCCTTGAACAATCAGGGTGTAGCGACGGATGTCGGCCTTGGTTGCCTCGAGTTTTTCACATGGGGTTGGTCCGCTCAGTCGTTCCGGGGTTGAATTTCCAGATTTTGGGAGTGTAGCATTTTGAAAGTCCATATCCGTGGGGAGATCAGTATTCGAAGCCATGGTTGTCAACGTTAGATTATAGTTGTGATCAGCAAGCCGACTCAGATCTGAAAAGAGCTGTACGACCTAGAAAGTGCGAAGTAATGTCAGACGTAGGAGCTCGCTCGGCGAACGTGCTTACACCTCGGTGTCTAACCTTCCAATCCACCTATCAAAATTCTCTTTATTCCAAATTTTTTAAAGTACATGAACTCAATCTTAAAAGCTCACTTCCAACCTCCAATCAAAGATCACCTCCACTGCCAATGTCTCCAGCACTCCCACTGGACCACCTCTTCCGAAGTCACGCCCTCCTCTTCTAACCCAAGTTTCCAAAACCATGAACATCAGAGTTCCAGATAGAGGGTTGAAGGCTGCTGGCGCAGCCTAGGTACCTCCGATCAAAGTCAACCGCATACAAGCAATATGGAATTCTCTTTCCACAAGCAGGCATTCAAAATCTGTTTGACTCCATGCCATGCCGTATAGCAGCACTTATTGTAGGGCGTAGTGGCTACACCAAATACTGATTTCGGACACTTAATATTGTTTTTTTATTTTGAAAATTTCGTCATTTATTTGTACTAATACAAGTCGTTTGTGCATTAAATTTAATTTAATTCTGATGATTCCTTCATGGGGTTACATTTTTTACAAACAGCAGTTTATTAAAATATGCTCTGAAGTTAAAAACACCTGAAATAACTAATATGTTGAAATAACGTTAAAGTGTTTTAGTAATCCAATTTAATACGATCGTTACGCACAAAAGATGAAAAATATACATGTTTGATTGATTAGATATATTAAATGAATCGAATGTGATATGTGTTATCGGATATTGTATTTTATTGCTTATTCTTATTTGAAATCCTAAAATTAACCAAATGCTATTAATCAAGTTTCTGTTGGCTATGATCTACAAACAAATCTACGAGCACCTGTTTCCATGAGGAAGTTTTACCTCCTGTCAATAATAGTTTTGAATTAACTTTGCTTAAGCTTTCTCTTAACCCAGTGCTGCGTTTCAAGGCAATTAAGAACTATATTAAAAATGTTAACGTAAATGAAAAAAAAGTTTAATAAAACTATAATAGAAAAAGGAAAATACTTTGAGTTAGTAAGAAAAAAACATTAAACTAATTTAAACACATAAAGGTAAGAAAAAATGTATAAATTCAAGTATTAAAACTATTTGTAATGTGTAATGATGAGTTGTGTCAGTAACGATTAGGCCCTAAGAGTCAAAGCGTAAGCAGCGACTGTCTTAACTATAATATGGAAAGACAAGAGAGGCGGATAAAGCATCCTTTTTAGAAGTTACCCTTAGCAACAAAAGATAGGGAGTTGTTGGAAGGAGAAAATACCATTTACATAGGAAAGTTGTTAAGTAAACTGGAACCAGGTACAGGAATGGATCTTCCCCACCCCTTAGTACAGAGATATGGCAGCTGTAAAAATACGGGGATTGATTTCGAATGGGGAGACAAACAAAACCTTTCCCTCTTCCTTGTATAGAGAATACATTTGCTTGGCTACCCGACTAGGTGGCGTAGTTGGTTTGTCGCTGGCCTTCTGCACCCAAGGTTGTGGGTTTCACCCGGCACAAGTCGGTGGATTTTCATCATGCAGAATATCGACAGCATCCATGTCGTATGATTATATGGCAGGTAAAAGATTCCTAGAGTGTCTATATGTTTTGGGTGCTCTCGGCAAAATTGCATCCTAGTGTGTCAGAGCTCAGATGCCTCCCTTTGGAGAGGAAACTGTGCGTCAAAGCTACTTGTGGTAATTGGTATCGCCTACATGGTACCGCGGTAAAAAGTAATATCAGCTGCTGGGGAATGTACTAGGACTGCAGTAGTTAAAAATACTAAAGTGCAGCCCCATTAAAAAAAGTATGAGCTATACTAAGGAATTTCTTTCCATCTTTAAAATAATTACCCGAAATGAAGTACCAGAATATTGAGCAAACGTGAAGCAGAATAGAAAATCAAAAGTATGAAAGAAGCATGTAAATACAGATTCGGTAGCCCTTTTGAAATCAAGAAAATAATAAAAATTCAGAAAAAGCGCTGATAATTAAATTTTTCTTTCGTGTGAAAACTACTGACTCCTTTTGCCCTCATTTAAATGTCCCCAAAATTGCTATACATATACTATAAATCCATTTTATAAAAATAATAGATTTGTGTGTTTGAAGTCTACATAACAAAAGGAGCTATTGAAGGGGTTTTAACGCAATTTAATTAAAATATTCTTTACTATCCAAATCGAAGTAAAAGTCTTGTCTGAAAGCATAGCATTAAGATGTCAATCTTGATTAACATATCTTGTTTCTATTTTTTGCCTTCATTGGAAAGTATATGAACACTGTGTGTGTGTGTGGAATTCAATAACATTTGTTTTTTCAATTTTCTTGTTGATAATTAGTGTTCCAAAGTGATAGTAAAATTCATCAATATATAATAAATTCATACCGGTTCTCATGTTGCATCCAAATGTGGAACAGAGGGTTCCAAGTTTATTCTTTCTCGTGTTTCTCATTTTAAAAGGTTAAAAAAAATTCTGAAGTAAATGTAAGTGGAAAAAATACCTTCTAAAATCATCAGATTTATATCTAATTATATATATAATTGACATTTTCTTTTTGCATTAAATATCTTGAAGTGTTACAAGCTGAGTTAAACTTTCAAATCAAGGATATAGATGAGTCAAGTAGAACTATAAAAGAAAACATAATGAATGTAGGAACACGTAATATTTTCGTACTAAAATCGATAAAGAATTAATAATTAGACCGGAACAACAAAAAGTAATTGAAATAAATAAGTCAGCTCAAATACCGAAAACAATTCCCATTTTTGCACGCTGAAGTTAAATAAAAAAATTTCAAAATATGAAAATATATCTAATTTATCTTTTATCCGAAGCTCAAAGATAATAAAGTTTACCACAAAGTATCCAGCACGTGCAGCACAGATTTTAGGTATTAACACAGTTTTAAACATTTCTGTTACAGCGAAAATAATATGTGGGAGAGATTCTGTGATATCCCCCCCTTGGGAGAATATCTCTCGGGGTGTCAGCGTGAGCCAGAGGTGTAGGATTAACGAAAGAACTAGAAGGAATCATTATCTTAATATGACTTTATTAGGATATTCAACTTAAACCTTTAACAAATTAAATTATAATAATTAATGTGAGAGAATCTACGATGGAAAAATACGCAACACACAATATATATATATAGATAGATAATAACGACTTAATCTAATTCGGACCACTATCAATAACTGAACCGCCTAAACTCGATTCTAATTCAATCACTGCTTCTTATATTAAATAGTCAATCCTACCTTGTTGAAGTTTGAAGAATCAACCAATATTGTCCTATGCTCAATCTTGTCTTTATTTGCATGCACTGGTTTGTAACTTGTATTCCATATACTCAATCACTTATAACTTCTAATTACCGCCACGTATCTTTATCCAAACTTGAACCACGAACTAAATTAAAATTTCTCTACTTGCCATCAGCGGCCACAAACTGCCATCAATTGCTATACCTTGTCATACCATTTCGTTTACTCTAAGTCCCTATATTTAAAAGCTTGTTCATTTGCATCTTTCATTCACACTTCACTTCTTGGATTTGGTTGGAAAAGAGTTGCCATTAATTCTGGCCCAAAGAACCCAAAGGACATGTTAAAGAAAAGACGCGTGAGCCCGTCACAATTCACATACAAATTTTTGCTCTATGATAACCCTACCAACGTATCTCTGTCGAACTAGTCCAAAAAATTACAGGAGACCATTGGTATACAGGTAGCAGAAATTAGACATTATATGAAAAAAGAAGTGATAAAATGTGTCGGGAAGCTGGAGAAATTTTAAAAAAAGAGCAATAATTATTTTCCTAGATGGGTAATGGTTGTTTTCCTCAGCGTCATTTATTGAATCGGCAAAAAGGTTTTTGGCAAAGGACATCCAAATTTAGAGTATTTGACAAACAATAAGCATGGTACCTGAACTGGTACCTCCAAATTTCCACTTTATGTCAACAGTGGCGTAACGGAGAATATTAGGGTCCCTCAGCAAAGTCAGGTTTTGGGCCGCAAGCCGGATCTTACAAATGACCTCAGTCAGGCCTTGGGTTCCCTAACATCCTTCCCATCTCCCTCCCCAGCGGGCGTGTACGTTACGCCACTGTATATAAGAGAGAGGATTTCGAGCTTCGGTAGATGAAATATGCTTCAGTCATGCGAAAAGGTAGAGGCGATACGGACCAATCAGTTATGCATTCTTTCTAATTCGCAATAGCTGCTTCAAGTAAAACATAATCCAATTGGTCAATTCTTTCTAATCGTGAGGTTTTTTTTTTCCGGTTTTTTAATTTTAACAAATTTATCACAATTACGGTACAATATTGAAACCTTAAAGGGTGTTATTTATTTGTTCCGTTATTAAACGTAGTATTAACTTCTTGAAATAAACATGCACAAGTTTTTGTTTTAAAAATTTGTAAAAATTTTACTAACTTCAAATCAAAATAGCATTGCTTCAACTAGCATAATAATTTATTGTATTAACTTACATCCAGTGTTGTTGCTCTGTAATTACTATAATGGATAGAGTAGTATCTCGCAATCATCTATAGCAAATTTTTCTACATGTCCACAGACCAATGACGGTGATCTTTGCACTATTAAAATCGACTTTTCTCGCATTCTGGAAAGTGATGTTTGGCTTGTGAGTGATTGCATGAACATGGGATCTCAGGGTTTTTAATTCTTAATCAGTAAATTCCTTTGGCATTACCATTTTTTCCCAAATGTATAGATATGACTTGACAAATCACTATCAACACTTTTTAAGCGTACGGTTACACATTAAATTTCATCACATGTCAGGTACTTTTGGTTAGATAGTGTATATGCCATCACGAGCCCTATCATTTCACAACATAACTTTTACAGAATTGCGATTCTAGCAAGGGCGTAGCTTTCGCCGTATCAGCCGTATTAATAATACGGGCTCCTAAGCTACAAAGGCCCCAACATGTGTAACTACAGTCCAACTAACTGGGCTACAATATTTAAAAGAGGGCCTCGAAGGAATTTTGGTATAGGACCCGATCAGAGCTAGCTACGACAGTAGATTTTAGCCCACGGTTCACGAATTAAGAATTTAGAACAAAGCTTAAGTATAATAATAATTAAAAAAGAATATGCTTTTTCCGACAATTAACTTCTTTAAAGCTTCTATAGGTCTTGAAATAATTGAAATCATAATAATTATAAATATTAAATCAAAAATATATATACATACATACCATAAAGGCATCTTTTACTCCACATTTACATCATGTAAAAAAAAATTATATTGGCAAACATTTAACATGTGTTTGCTTACATTATGAAGTACAAACGTTTTAGATCATATGTAGGAGCGTATCAATGATACAAGGGGCCCCAATATGTGTAACTACAATGTTACCCACTGTTACAGTTGAGTATAATATATATTCAAGTTCGAAATCAAAAGTGTGTGGACTGCATCTACCCGATGCTAGGTGCTGCTGGTTTCTTAAAAGAGTTCCAGAGAGGTCCGTTAAAAATGCTTTATTTACACTGCAAGGCTGTAGAGCAATGATCTCACTCTCTACCCGTTAAGTTCGGAGTGCCCGAAAAAGGGCATTACATCATAGGGGTGGGGGCGTGACGTCACTCCACCCTCAGAGCCATTCAAAGCAAGGCTATTTTCACAACACCCACTAACAAGACTCCCATACACTGGCGTAGTTAGCTGTGAGGAGGCCCTGTATCAAAATTCCTTCGGAGCCCTTTTTTAAGTATGGGAGCCCTGTTAGTGGGATTGTAAGTACACTTGTTGGGGTCCCTGTAGCTTGGGGGCCCCATATCATTGATAGTGTGGTAGTTACGTCCCTGCTCCCATACCTAAAAAAGGGCCCACTCAGAACTGGCTACGCCAGTGATGATACCTACAATAAAAATTATTTCAAATTGAAAAAAAGGTCTAAGTTTCATCTAAGATGTCATTTTTGGAAATTGGCCCTTTCCTGCGATTATTAGTGAGTTACGCTGTAGCGTATATATATATATATTATATATATTTCTGAAAAAATTATTCAAAATATATAAGTTATTGTCACAGGATTATGGCGTGTATCGTTTTTTCGTTTGAAAACAAGTACAATTTTCAGTTCGCTCGATAATAAAGGGAAATGATTAACAATAATGTGCCAGAAATGATTGAAAAACTTTTCATACCTTGAGAGATTGAAAAATTTTAAAACTGTGCTAGAAGAATTTGTGCTAAGAGATTGGTTTTGCTTATTTTTCATTCAATATATATTTTCAGTTTCTGAGCAAAAAGAAAACAAAAGGTAGAAAAAATTGAGTTTGACTCAGGTAGAGTTACCCTAGACAAGAAGGTATAGACGGCAAGGTTTTACTTTGGATAAGTACACAAGATGTGGCTGTTCGGATGATAATAAAATCAAAATCTGACGGCGTATTTGAAATTCAGCTCAGATACGTGCTGCCATCTACTGGCAAAAAACAAACATTCATTAATAATGTGTTTTAGTACAGATATACAGCAATATAAATATAGTAAATCTGTCAAATTCAAATGAATTTTCAGTGATTGTGAATTATTTCCTAGATTTTTTTATTGGCCTTTATTTTTATGAATACTTATAATAAAGTTCGATAAATTAGGCTCACATAATTGGAATTTTTCTATAAGTATAAAAATCGACTTTATTGAAGTAAAACTAAATTTCTATAGGTGTTTAAATATAGTTTTTAATAATTTACATTAATCGATTAAGGAATCTAAAAAAAAACCAAATCTTTCCCGAGAAATTTCCGAACTTAATGGCAGTGGTTTTTTACTCAACTGACCCTTCAGTACGGGTACGAACTTTTTCTATTTGGAACGGTAATGGTTAGTGATAACAGACAACAGAGTGGAGTAGCGATAATGTTATGGGTGGGAATAACTTTTAACTATCTTTCATATCTTGCAAGCGAAAAATATTCGAAGAAAATATATTGTTTCAAGACGATTGGGAGGTTGACTATTTTGTAGTGAAAAACAAACATGGATCAGTAATTGTTTGAGTTGTCACGAAAGTGCTGTATTTAAAAAAATACCAATAAACAGGAATCACATTCAATGACACTTGTACTTGAAGTTTCAAGAGGTGATAAATAGACTTACTTCAATAAGATTTGCAACAGAAATATAAAGTGTTTTGTGAGTGGTAATATCACAGCAGAGTAACAAAGAAGTCTGTTATATTATTAGTAATCATATGAAACCATTTACTGATGCAGAAATTGTTTAGGAGTGTTGTTTTTTCAATGCTTCTAATTTAGTGTTAGTGACAAAAATTTTAAAAAATATATAAAATAATAATTAAAAAGAGCAAAACAGGAGTTATAATACTTTGATCAATTTTCCACATTTTAAATTTCTAATGTTAACTTGGTCTTAAAGCATTCCCCCCTTCCCCCTCTTTATCCTCATCTTGCGGCCCGCGTAAAATAACTAACATATGTATGCGGCCCGCGTGAAATAGTTGACATATGTATGCGGCTCATTAGAAAAAAAGCCCCTGGTGTAGGTGGTCTATCTCTACGTCTGGTCCCTTCAGCTTTCGAAAAAGTTACTTTTTTTATTAGGAAAAGTATTGGCATATATATATATATATATATATATGCCAATACTTTCCTAAGTAGTCCTCAATAGTCTTCTTTATATATATATATATATATATATATATATATATATATATATATATATATATATATATATATATATATATATATATATATATATATATATGTATGTATATATGTAATAATTCCCCCTAGCATCCTTTTAATTAACTCTTTTTAATAATATTCAAATAATCTTTTAATTATTTGGTTCGAAACAAACACCCTGATCTTAATCGCAATCGACTAATATTGTTACATCATAAATCCCTTTCCCGCCCATTGTAACCAATCCAAGCTCTTATTGCAAAAATGTCACGTGGTCTTCAACGTCAGGTATAAAAACCGATGTGTCTGGAAACCGCTTTCTCTTCGCTCGTTTCTCTGTAGTCATGTAGCAGGCTGCAGCGCGTTCTGTGTGTGTCTTTGTCTGTGTTGTGTCGTCCATGTTTACTTCTTGTATGTGTAATGCTGTTTCTACTGGATATTTATGTGTTTCCAGATGTGAAATAAAAGAACAATGATTCACAGGAGTGCCTCTTCGATAATACCGTACGATATACCTCCACGTAACATAGAAAATCACACCACTGGCCACGTCCAACCTTTGGTTCTCCATTATTTAATCAACCACTCGCCACGTCTTACAATTAATGTTACAATCTTCCAGAAATATAATAGAAATATTATAATATATATATATTACATATATTATATATATGTTAAGATGTTTTAGGTTTTATTAGTCTTCTTTTTAATTTATTTACTGCTACATATATATATTTGTATAGATGGCCCAGCCACCTAGTACGTGATGCTTTTATAGTTCCGACAAAGTTAATCCCGCCGTATTTCCTGTAAGTTTCATGAATGTAAAAGTAATTTCTTAGCGATAACAAAATAAATCTCCAGACGCCAATGCTCCCTTTCTGGAACATCGAATTTTTTTTTACTTAAATGTACCCCCCTTTTTCCATTTCCGTTTTACTTAAACAGCTTTTTAAACTATTCAAATTAGGATGCCGTTTATGGCATCTATTCACCTTCTAATACTAACCATGCCACCCCATTGGTCCTTACCTCCTAAGCCACGTCTCTCAACTTCAGCCCAAGTCAACAACTCCACGCCAACTTCATTTCAAGGTAGAGGGCAGAGGGATATGTGTTATCCCAGTCCCTGGGGAATCCGAAGTTAATACTAACTACAATTTATAGTCAAGTGGATTTGCATGACAATGGCTTGAATGTCAATTTTCGAGTTCTATGAAGTCCGGCAAATTCTCTTTTTTAAACACCTCTTTGTCGTCTACGCTTTATGAACATGAGCAGAGTCCTGTTGAAAAATCCAGTTGTTTCCATTGAACAGGTTTATGCTCCGGAGTTTCACTATTAGTTCAAATATAGTGTTCTGATAACTTTTACTTAAATTTCAACTCCTTTCTCTCAAAAAGGAATTTTTGAGATTACTTCATACCTGACACCCACCAAACAATTAATGAAAATGGATGAGATCACTCCGCGTATTATTATTATTTCTTTTTTAGTTTTTTGGGCCTTCCTTGAGTATACACGATAAAACTGATGGTTGAAATATTTTTCAACACCAACAACTTTCTTGTTGGTTAACATTGGAATGTGTCCGGGATTTCGGTTACGCTTAAACGTCCACCGGTGTTATTTTGACACTGCGATATGAAACATAAAATAATTGTTTTAACGAAATAATTGCAGGACTACTGCTCAGTAGTGTTTAGTTTTAAGACTTTTTAATATTATTTCGTGTAAATATATACTGTATTATGATATATATCATAAAAAACTGACGTTGACATTATCTTCCGCGAAGCTTGTTGGATCACTGCTTGGTCGCAAAACATTTCGAGTCACAAATCTGCGAGGAACATTATTATTATGCGATATCCTATCTGTCCCATCCCTAGCGACATATACATCAGGATTTACTGGAATATTATCAATTACATCTGCACTTTCTGAAGGTTCTCCACAGTCACTTTCATTCAATCCTATGTCTTCATCAAAATCTAAATTGAGTCGATTCATTCTCAGAAAAAAAAGCTATCGTAACAAATTAACAATTTCATCAGGGGTTAGACCTTTTTTAAGAGCCATCGCTTCAGGATGTCTGCTATGCATCAAGTTCGAAAACCGAATGAATTTTTTTTATGAGCAGATAAGCAAATACTATGTAACGAAACACTTAGACACAACAATTTTAGTATAATTGACTCATTTCCACAGTGAATTTAATAACACTGCATTCAAGGTAAAAAAAAATGTGCCATATAGAACTTTAGGAAGTTTGTTTTACTAGTGGTTTCTATTTATTCGACAATATTTTGATGAATGACAATTTTATAATGATAAATTGCTTTGGTGTCGAAATGACACCAATGGACGCTCTAGGTATATTTAGTTGGAAAATCACTTTTAATTAACCTAGAACTACAAAAAATTTTCTGTGTAATCACCAGGAAAAATGATTAAAAGTCAACAAAAATTTTCAAATTCCCTGCAAATTGTTTACTACGTAATATGTTGTTCTTTTTGATACTTTCAACTATTTAGCTAGAAGTCTTCTTTCGACAAGGATTTCGATGGATTCTCTCGCTGAGTGCTTTGACGAGAACTGTTGTTCTCACCGAGCGTGGACGACCGTTTTTTGTATGATCTTCAATCCTGTTGGGGGCTGCGGTAGCCCAGTGGTCAGGGCATCGGATCATGGCAGGCATGTCGTGAGGTCGAGCCCAGTACCACTAAAGACCCGCCGTGTAGGGAGGCTATGCACGTTAAATCTGTCGAGAGCTCAAACATCCTCCCGTTAGTATGATGTGAGAGTTAGGAGAGAGGGTGCCAGCTCAGGTGTCGTCCACGTCAGTTGACATTGGTTCAAAATTACGTCGTCCATCGCCAAAAGCCCTCGTGTAGCTGAACAGTGCGGCGTTAATATTCACTCCCTTATTCATTCATTCAATCCTGTTGGTCTAATACGTATCTTAATTGTTCGATAAAGGAATACCCTTTTGGTGTCTGAATGTCAAAGAGCCTTAAAATTACCAAAGGATTCTTTTCCTTTTTTTTTGTTGTTGTTGCAGAGAAATATCTGCTGTACACTTCTGTGTAAATTATCAAAGTTCTGGCTGTTCTGAAGCAACGCACGTGAAAGACTATAATTATCGAAAAACATTGTAGACCATCTGTAGGAACAAAGTTTAAAATCTTCTTCTGCATTTAAGTAAAAAATTTTTCATCAGAACTTATGATACAACTAGGTAGTCCATCATCGAAATGATTGTTTTTATTTCTCTTGTTAAATTGTAAAATGTAATGTTTTTTTTGTTTAGTTTTGAATTTGATATGATTTTCTTGAAAAATTTTAGCTCGATAAAAAGTAAAAAGAAAAGTTCCATTTTATTTTTAGCAACATTAGTCATTTTATTTTAAAACCCAAAAGAATTAATCAATTTTTTATTTTTTGCGTACTGATTTTTTTTGAGCAACTTAAATGAATTTGTGTTTCACAAAATTTTTAAATCTATGTTCTATTTACAGAACTTTGGCGTGAACTTGCAATGTGTTGATATTTTAAATTCCAATCCATTATATCAACAATGATTTGAGGTGAAATATTTTAAAGCTAAACGGGAGTGTGAAGAAACTGCTATCATGATTTTTTATCAATGACTGATGCATATATTTTGTTCCGCAGTCAAAGAACTGTAATGAGGCGACTATACAAAAACAAAGATAAAATTTTTATTAGTTAAGCGTTATGTTATTCCTATGGAATTTCTGATTATCTTTTCAAGTCTCACTGCATATTTCCTGATTATAGAAAAATGCATTCAAAAGAATATATATATATATATATATATATATATATATATATATATATATATATATATATATATATATATATATATATATATGTAATCAAAATTCTGTACTAAAGAGAGATGAATAATCAATAATCTTCACAACTGAAAAAAAATCGAAATTGCAAGATCAACCAGACATAATATTTTATAAAGGATATATTAGAAATTATAAAAATAATAGAACTTAATATATATATATATATATATCTATATCTATATCTATATATATCTCTCTCTCTCTATATATATATATCTATATATCTATATATCTATATATCTATATCTATATCTATATATCTATATATCTATATATCTATATCTATATCTATATATCTATATACCTATATCTATATATCTATATATCTATATCTATATCTATATATATATATATCTATATATATCTATATCTATATCTATATATATATATATATATATATATAAACATAGAAGCTACAGTATTATAAGCACATGGGCTGAAATCAGCCCTCCATCCCATATGTGAGAGTCTTTGATGGGGAAGCGTTAATCGTGAAGTTTTTCCATCTGCGAAATACTTCGTGACTATCGGTGGAGAGGACTGGTCCAGGAGGTGTGGCTTATCTTGGCTTCTTCCTGATGTTCTGGAAGCTGTGATTATTATAAACATTGTTGACTTAGGACAGCTTTTATGTATAAAATAATTTACATAAAAGTGGTGTTGAACATGTTTTTTGGCCAGCTAGCCCTTTCTGTTAATAATACTGAGCAAAAACCTATTGAAAATAATGGATAGAATATCTAAATCTCTCTTTCTTTCTCTCTCTCTCTCTCTCTCTCTCTCTATATATATATATATATATATATATTGATATATGTAACAAGATTTTTTTTTTATCATTTCCGAAAATTTTTAATGTTGATTTTGCTGATTCTTCAGTGAATTTTTAGATCTTGAAAGTTATTTAAAAAAGCTTTCTAATTTGAGTGAGAAAATGCAGACACAAAATGCTAATATTTCTATTAAAATAAATGTTACGTTCCATATTTAAAAAAAAATGGATTGTAATTTCATATAATTGATACTCTGCTCACAAACTTAAAATCGTTTGTAGCTTAAAATTGCTTTAAATAGCTGGCATATATACCGATTTTGCATGTAGTCAGTACTAAACTATTCTTATAATTTACATAAGCTAAGTTGAAATAAAGTTATATGATTACATATTTTAGTTCTCTTTCAAACGAGATGTATGGATTAGTATTTTATATTTTTATTTTATAGTTTCTTAGACGTTACACGTCCACTTCGCAGGTTATTTCCTAATAATGGTTGGTTATATATTTTTATAAAGTTATTGATATTTGAGTCTTAGCATTAAGCTCTTGACTGCATTTAAATAAGTTTTTGTAGACGTCTCCTCTTGATATATAAATTAGGTCAGGACTTGAATTTCCAAAAGGGAATGTACTTAGCACACTCGATACCTTATCCCTTTGGTGTCGAATTCTAAAAAACTCATTCTTAGAGAATTTCTACTCAACAAAAGAAATATACTTACCAAATTTCAAGTTTGTAGGTGTGTAAGGATCTCGAATCTGCGCCTAGAGACGTGATTGATTGATTGATTGAATATTAACATCGCACTGTTCAGCTACACGAGGGCTTTTGGCGACGGACCACGTAATTTTGAACCATGGTCAAGTGACGTGGACGACACCTGAGCTGGCACCCCCTCTCCTAACTATCACACCACACCAACGGGAGGAGCCTAGAGACGTGAGAGAAAAGCAAGGGAATCTAGCCATGTTCAAAAGCACTTAGTTTATTTGCAACACAATAAACAACACAAGTTCGATCAATCAAAACCAAGAGATGCACCCAATTAAAGCAATATGTAGACAATTAACGAGGTGCGTGAGGTATGAGAAGACTTTAATTACCAGTATACTTATTTAAGGTTTGAATATACTGCCTTCCTAGCTATCTAATCTGTATTCAATCTCTAGTGACAAATCGTCACCTTAATTATTACAATTATCAAATAGCAAATATCTGCGTTACTCTATACATTTGATTAATCACTGTTCTGCTAACAAACTATCCTATGTATACCTCTCTCTAGCTTGGAAACTTAGACTATATATAGTAGACCTAATTTACATATTAACGTTCTCTTCTTCAAAGGGTGTGTTTTAATAAAATAGTTTTTAAGGACCAAAGATTTCCCAAGAGGATTTGTTAATAAGAAGGACGCGGATGGAGACGTCACAGGTGTAACAGCTCGAAAATAGGAGTTTTTTAAATCTATAACGCCTCGCTGCACCTCTTGTGAGTCGGTTTCCATAAAATTCATTTATAGCGGATCTTTTTTCAACAAAAGAAACTTACTTTTCAAATTTCAAGTATGTGCTTCTAATAGTTCAAAATCGGGATTTTTTTATCTATAAAACTCTTGCAATGTTGTCAAATCAAAAAATGTCATCAAATACAGTAATTATTTCCTGAAAATAAGCGGTTACAGTTTTCTACTATTGGCTACACATTACGTTCGTTGGTGACTCTTCGCACATATACCCACACAAACACTTCTTTTAGCTAGGAAGGGGAGACGGTAGAGAAAAATCACTAAAAATATATTTATTTACATTTGCTAACCTAAATTCGCACTTCTTTTGCATCTGCAATTCTTCACGTTAGTGTGATGCGGAAGTTTGGAGCGTGGCGCGTCTGCTTAGGTGTTGGTCTCTTCATCTGACTATGGCTCGAAATTGCGGGGTTCGTCACCGGTAACCTTCGTGTTACTTCTGAGTGCGACAATAGTAAACAATCGATGATTGATCTCTAGCATTCATATACTTGAATACTTTCTAGCAGAATAAAACAAAACGAGTAATATAAAAAAAAATTTAAGTCAATTTCTGCTTAGATCAACAAAGAAAAATTTTATTTTAGCTACTATTTATTAAATAGTTATAATTAATATAAATATGTATATACATATGACAGAATCACAACATTAAGGGCTAATTGATTTTTATTAATTATCATTAAAGTATCGTATTGCCATCCAAAACTATCGTGTTTCTAAAATTTCAGGTTAATTGAATGCTTTAAAACGTGAGAAAAAACCTTTTCAAGTTTTGACACAAGTCGCCAAAAGGGTCACTAAGTCGCCAAAAGGGTCGCTAAGTCACCAAAAATGATGCCAACGTGGCTGTATTTGTAGTTCTTTAAATAATTAGTTTTAATCAATTAATTTTTATTAATTATAACTAAATTATTGTATTGTCATCCAAAATAAAATCATGCGTATAAAATTTCAGCTCAATTGAGCGCTTTAAAATAGATTTTGTTAACGATTGAAAATTCCACCAAGATAAATAAATGAATAAATATTCAGAGAGTGTGAGCTAATAGTAGGAATTGAAGAATGACCGATATGTTATTTCTAACAGCCACCAAAAAATTTCTTTTTTATTTCCTGAAAGCATCAAAAGAAATATCGTTGCTTATCTTGTTGACGTATTTTTTAAAACTCTGGATCAGGGGTCGGCAATCTTGTAGATGTGGCGTGGCAAACCAATCTACCAATGTAATTCAACATGCCACATAGTAGGGCATTTTTGAAAGAATTCGAGTCCTATGATAATTCATGCAGAGTTAGAGAATAGAGGTTAGTAGTATAGGTTTACAGCTTCATTATATATTAATTTTGCATCATTGAAAGATATTTCTTCACAAAAAAAATATAAAACATAAGTTAGAACTATTTCTTCAACAAAAAATTTCAATTGTAGATATTTTTTGTATTTATAAACATATTTACTAAAATAAGAAATAGAAAACACACACATAAAATATAAGTGTTTCTCTTCATTATAGCTAAATAAAAGATAAATAAAAATTTTAGTGGGAACCTAGTACTTGCACCACTCTACTTTCTTAATGCAAAATCAAGAGTATAATCTGTGACTTTCAATTTGACACGATTCTAAGCATTCAGGGGTTTAAACAATTTCTTTGTGGACTTGAAATTTTTTCATGTGTGGAAATATTTATTACTTAGATATGTAGAACCAAAAGTGGAAAGCAGAGTACATGTAATTTTCTCTCCTGTGAAACAGTTAAATCTCTCCAACAATGACATTCAATACGAGGGTAAATCTGATAACAAAAAATAAAACTAACGGTGTAGTATGAAAATACAAAGTATTTTTTAACACCGGAGACGACTTACTGACTTACTTCAAGTTGTTTAGCGTAGAATAAAATTTAGACGGAAGAGAAAATGGAGTTGAGAGAGAGAGACGCGAAAATATTATCGTGCTATGATTTTCTATGACTTTAAAGCTGGATTATATCAAGAGGAATGCGTTCAACGGCTGCAATTAGCATTTGGTGATGAATCTCTATGTCGTGCTACTGTATTCAGATGGTTTAAAGAATTTTGCAGTGGTCACAATTCTCTTCAGGATGAAGAACACACAGGAAGGTCACAGCCGACAGTAATCGCGAACAATGTGTCTGCCATACGACAAATGTTAATGAATGATAATTAATCGCTGTACCTACCAAATGACGCAGAAGGAATTTTGGATCCGCAGCCACATATAAAATTGTTCATGAAGAATTACATATGAAAAAAGTGGTTTATACCTTTGGGTTCCGCATAATCTAATTGAGCACCAAAAAGATGAACGTGCCAGAATCAGTAAAAAAATCCCTTAAATTGCCAAATGATGGTGGGCACAGCATCATTTCTAAAATTGTGATGGATGATGAAACGTATATGCCATTTTATGACGTTCCAACACGTCAAGAAAGCAAAGCATGGGTCTTTGAAGATGATTCCATGCCAACAATGGTGAAGAGCCGAAGAGCAATGAAAAAAGTAATGTATTTCGTTTTCTTCAGAAGTACGGGATTTATCAAAGCCATCAAGTTGAAAGCATAGAAGACAGTAATAGCAAACTGGTATACCACTAAATGTCTTCCAGAAATTCTCCAACAAGTTAATACTAGGGGACTAATGCTTCAGCATGACAGTGCATTTTCCCGTACAGCCGGATTAACAGCTGAGTTTCTTAAGCAAAAACAAATTAAACTGATAGAGCATCCACCTTATTCTCTGGATCTAGCTATGTGTGACTTTTGGTTATTTATTAATCTAAAAAAGAACTTACGAGGACGTCGTTTTCATTCAGAAGAATACATTGATGTGGCTATAAATGCGTTTTTTCATTAATTCCAAGAAATGAATGGTTTCAGGCATTTAATCTGTGGAAAATTCGTATACAAAAGTGAATAGATGCTGGAGGAAACTACTTTGAACACTCCTAAAATTTTTATATATATATATATATATATATATATATATATATATAACTACATTTTTATATAACTTTAAAAACCTAAGAGTATCTAAAAAATTTCAGAGTGACCCTCGTAATTAACATAATAGCTGTAAATTTAACTTTCAAATTTTGTCATAGTTCATTAAATGTCCATTACAAATTTTTCAACTTTCATCCACTCAAAAATTGACAAATTTGTAGAGTAGCGTAGAGTGTCATTGAGAATTGTACTGCGTTGCACATGTGGCACGCGGGCCATAGGTTGCCGACCCCTGCTCTAGATTGTCACAAAATATTTTAAATTGAAAAGGCTTAGATATAACTTCACGTATTACTCAAACTGATGAATGTATTATTACATTCATAAAGAGGCAGTAAATTTGGAATTCTTTTCAGAGTGTTATTGAATTTTAGAATTTCAAATTTGTCATTTAACTTTCTTTTCCTTTTTTGCTTTGCGACAGAACATTTTATGCTTAGAGAGAGATTGAGGAGACCCAGAACTTTCCTAACTTGTCAATTTCAATGAATGTCACTTTTTTTAATGTCTTCGTACTCTATTTCACTTCATGAATACTTCTTTAACCCAGACGAAAAATATAAATTCCAAATTATACAGTTCTATAATGCTCTAAACATTAAATTGGTCGAATAAAAGTGAATGGCTTATCTATTCATATCTTAATAATACCATACTCTACGATACGATTCTACAATGCATTCTATTACGATATCGATTAATTGTACGATGACGTTAAGTCGGTATTTTTTATTACTTGGAATGTCTTCTTTATGGTATTTCAATTATAGTACCATAGAAAGTTTATTGCAGAGAAAGGGAAGCAAAAAAAGTTGTAGAAATTAGTTTTCAACTGACATTTGAGCATGCGCAATTCTATCCTTATCACTTATCATTGTTTGATGAAACATTACGACATTTCTTCTTCACCTTTTCTACCTCATTTTCAGTAGCGAATTTTATCTCTGCCATTTCGTTTCTACAGACGTGTTCCATCGTACACATTCAAGATGCTGTGCTGCCAAAGGATTGTTGTTCTGGCTTCACACAACTACCTCTGACTAGTGTTCTCAACGATCGAAAAATACCTTATATATACATAAAAAAGTTATTTTTCGAGTTCTACCTCATCCAGGAGCACGACTTTTATTCGGATATTTATCAGCGTTTGATCAATTTCTCAAAAATTTCTTACATGGTAAGACTGCACGTTCTATTTTTCAAATTTAATTCTATAAAAGGAAATGTACAGTTTGGATAACTTTTAGTCTCTTATTAGTGGAAAAAGAGAATTAGTATATTTTTTTCGGATTTGAACTTTTTTTTTTGGTATTTTTGTTGTTTGATTATGAAAACGTTAATTTATGAAAATGAATCCTTAATATATGGATTTATTTTCCATATTACATTATTTTAAGACTAATTAATTATTATTTCTTGAATATTTTTTATAGATAGTTTGATTATAAAATGCTGTAAGGAACCCAAAGTAAGATCGTGCAGAAAACAATAGTAAATCAATGTGTAATTCATTCATAAAAATGGGCAAGTAAAAACTATATCAATATTCCAATGTTCTCTGAAAAGAGCAGCCTCTTTTTACTAAAATTTTACAAAAAGAAGAGGAGAAAGTAATGTTAAATGCTAAACAAGAAAGAAAGAAATAAAAATCCGTTTGAATAACGAAAACTATACTTTTGTTTTTAGCAATATAATTCTTAACACTAACGTCTCTTTGTACTATTTGTTCTATAAATATTAGAAACAAGAATAGCAAACTCTCAGCTCTTCATTGCTGCATTTTTACATTTCACTTCATAAACTTATTAATTTTATATTGCTGAAAAAAATGTTATTCCCCTATACCCGTTACATTTTAATTCATGATATTTATTACTATTCCCTTAAATATTCCTGTAAAAGGGACAGTTTTTATCAACTAGTGTGAATTACAGTGTTTCGTAAAATAGCAGAGAGTTCTTAGAAGTGAAATGTGTCTGAGTAGTTCAAATGAAAATTTTGAAATATTTTTGATCTTCCAGCTTTTAAAATTATTATTTCCAGGTTAGTCCAATAAAACACAAGGAAATTGTTTTGTCTAGTGTAGATCTATTCAAAATCGTGAAACTTAAAATAAACTGGTGAAAACGATTTTTTAATAAATTAACTTCAGTTTTCACAGAAAATGGATGCTAAAAAATCTTGATAAATATTGTTTTTACTCCACATCGTGAGATTACTTTTTTCCTCAACTAATAAAGGCATTCGAATTTTATTACACCTCTGGGGATACAAGGACAGGTGGATTAATATCATATGATTCATCTTCAATGTTGTTCTATTACCAAAAACAGGTGTCCAAATAAGTTAAAAGTTTTTAAAAAGCATATTAATTTTAAAATATTATGTACCTTCATATATATAATCATTTATCATATGGTTATGCTATTTGGAAAGTTGTTATCGTTTTCTAACACAAATGGAAATAATTAGATTTTTTTTTCTTTTGACGATCAAACGATGGATTTTTTTCCCTTCAATTTTGTATTATTAAATCAAATGGGGGAAATGGAGTTTTTAAAGGGAAATAAAATTCGCTTACTTTCAGATATATATGGATTTTTCGTACTAAGTATAAAAATGAATTTTATCATACGTGTTTTGTTATAATTATGTTGCATGATATAGCCGTCTTATGTACTTATTAAGCGATATATTTAGAAAAATAATATGCTTTTTTCAATTCCTACTAATATTTCGCTCTCTCTATCTGTCCCAATATATATATATATATATATATATATATATATATATATATATATATATCATGTTCAAACTTTCAATTGTTTATAAAATACTTTTCTATTTATCTATTCAAGTTTAAATACATTTTTTAAAACTTGTAGGGACAGACACTTGATGTTACTACAGTTTTTTTCAAATATTAATTCATTAATTAAATTAAAAAAATGAATAAATAACAACAAACAAAAATAATAGTCCAACAGTATATATATATATAAAATCGCTAGTTGTTTCCCTGTAGTGCAATGAATAGCTCGTTGGACTTTTAATCCAAAGGTCGCGGGTTCGAATCCCACCTGGGATGACCTAATTTCTGTGAGCATGTGATTGCTTTTTTACTATACTATTTTATTGGAGTAATTGAATTTAAATAATGCATAAAAATAGTGACAAACAAACAAAAATAGTCCAACACCATATATAGAAAGGAAAATTCCTTTCTAATTTGTCCCTTAATATTATGATTCTGTCATATGCATATACATATTTATATTAATTGTAACTATTTCATAAAGAGTAACTAAAATAAAAAATTTTTTGTTGACCTAAGTAGGGATTGACTTTAATTTTTTTTAAATATTATTTTTGTTTCGAAGAACATAGCATTAAAATAACTACACAATGTGTTTAATGAAACCAAAATAATTTTAACTAATATTATATAGAAGTTTGAATGTCTATATATTAATTTATAACTTATATCAATCCACGCCGTTTATCGAACCAAAATTTTGCAGGGAGCTTCGAAAATATTTCAAGGGAGACGAATGCATGTTTTCGCCAAAAGAAATTTGCAAATTTATATTTTTAGTGATTTTTTTTTAAACTCTCTTGTTTAAGGAAGAGTTTGTGTGTACAAGCCTGACATACATATATATTAGTGGTTTATGAAGTTCTAAAGTTTAGTGACCGCTGGTTTAACCAATATAAATAAATTATTTGTACTCTGAATCCCAAGAAAGAATCCAATAGCCCTCGGTGCAGCTTTATAGTGAAACGTTAAGAGGGTTCGGCACATTAATTTTCAAAAAAAATTATCTATTTTCACTTTTTCATATTTTCTAAAAGTTCAAACATTTCTGTTTAATATGATATACGATATGAGGAAATACGATAATTAGAAGTGATTTTTTTAAAAACTGAAGCTACTCCTTGGCACGCATCAAATGAGCTCTGCTAAGAGCACCTGTGTTTACCCTTGCATAAGTTTCTGATGAACGTGAATCCATATGATGTTCAAGTGGAAAAATTAAAGTGTATTGGACTTATCCAAAAGTGTATGAGTACACATCTTTTGAATCTTAAAAGCAAAACAGTAAAAAGAAAAGTTAAAGTGATGGAAAAAACCTGAGTGGTCATAACTGACTCACCAACATTTTAATATAAAAATTTGAAAGATATTATAGTGTGGCTATTAGAAATACTATCAATGATCTACAGAACATGAAAACTGCTGTTTGGGCTGTTTATTTTCATCTTCTGTCTTCAAACGAGAGCCCTCGACATAGACTGTGTGCTGCGGATATAAATGCCTGGTGCAAGTTTCGAAAGACAGAAACTGTTTGTAACGAAAGGTACTGTGGTCATAAACACATACCATATACCATAATGAATTAATTGAAGCTAATTTTTAGAGATCTAGGTGATACTTTGTTATTAAGAAAATGTGTACATGGAAAGACTCAGAACCCAAGTGAGTCAGTTAATAAAACCATGTGGTCATTGATTCCAAGATCTACATTTGCGGAAATAAAAACTCTAAAATTAGGGGTAAATATGGATATTGCACAGTGCAGTATGAGTCATGTAGTAAAATTAATGATCTTAAGACATAAGGATATTGTTCTGTTATAACTGTGTGTCATGCTTCAAAAAACTAGATACACGTAGGATTCGTAAAGCCCAACGAAAACATCTTGAGATCCCCCCAAAAGGCAAAATTGTTAAAAATAAGAAAAACAGAAAACTAGAAGAGTCTTGTTTGAGCATAGAGTAAAAATAATTCTTCATGTGCTTCTGGAAAATATTAAAAAAGTAAATGATCAAAAAATTACAAATTTTTACTTTAAAGCCTGTTTTCTCAAAATGTAATATTTTTCACTTTATGTACTTTTTCTCAAAAATTACTTATCGTATAATCCTAAAATTTTCAGTGAGCAGACTTTTAACATCACATTTTACTGGAAGGAATTAGATATATCTAGCACACTGTTTTAGGTATGACTTTTTTAAACTAAATTTTAGGGAAAAAATTTGGATAGTTTTTTAAGAAACCATATATATGTATATATATATATATACATATAATTTAATTTTTAGAAAAGTTAAGTGTTATTAATAGTACACATAACTAACTGTAAAACCTTTATCCATTAGAAGTAGTTTCTGAGAAAAAGATACATAAACTTACGCAATTTAACATGGGCTCCTATGGACGGGCCGGACCCCCCCTTATAAATTTCTCATTTACCCACACTGTAAGAGGAGAGGAAACTCAAAACTCAGTATAATAAATTGAATTTCTTAAAACGTGTGCATTTAATAGAATATGTGATTGAGAAAAGAAAACATTGAATGTGTGTGTGTGTGAAGTAGTTTTGTTGGCTGAGAGAAGACAAGCTCTCGCCGTAATGTGGAATGCACTCTAAAACAGCTTAGGGATGCAAGTCATTTATAGCACGATTTAATTAAGTTCAGAAGTGAGTTTTTTTCATTGCGTAAAAACTTAAGACCAGAGAATCCATTAAAACATTTTGCTCGAATTCTCATTGCTTTCTTTAAATGTCTGAACTCAAAAACTAAGCGAGCAAAAATTTACCACCATTCCGAAAAATTGCTCTTAGAAACTTCATAAAGTATTTTACTTAAGATGATTGAAATAGTTTGTCGAACATTTTGTGTCCGTTAGTTGAAGGGCTAAATCACAGATACACTTTTCTGACACTTTGGAAAGATTTATTATCCTCATATTTAGTTTAAGGTAAAACGGAGGCAACGAAATAATATCTACGTTAATAAAAGTTCCTCTCCCTACCTTTATATATCATATAATTCAACCTTTTTCTTTTTATCTTCAGTATGGCTTGCATGTTTGCACATCTGCATCTAATGTGATTACTCTTCGTCTCTTAAACCAAAAGTGAGAAGCAGAATAAAGAATCAGAAGCCAAAATAAACAACAAACAACCCAATATCTATCCAAGAATCAGAAGCCAAAATAAACAACAAACAACCTAATATCTCTCTCTCTCTCTCTACTCTCTCTCTCTCTCTCTACTCTCTCTCTCTCTCTCTCTATCCATCTATCTCTTCTATACATATAGAACAGAAAAAGGAAGAATCTTTTTATACATACAACTGATTTCAATGTAACAAAATTTTTCTATATAGAAACCTACTCTGCAGGGGGATTACGGGGACATTAGTGATAAAAATTCACCTCATTTTAACTATTGTACATCATCATCATATCTGGCAACACAACCTCTCGTGGGCGAATGCCTTCTGTTGAAGATTCCTCCATGATTACTTCTTGTTTACTTTCTTCTCCAAGTTTTTTCGTTTAAAATTCAAATATCTGATTCCACTGAGTCTTGCCATCTCATCCTTGGTATTCCACACTTCCGAATCCCAGTGACTTTGAACTGCAGTACCTTTTTGATAACATTATCATCTGGCATTCGAATTATATGAGCTATCCAATTCATTTTTATGTATTTAGTGATGTCAGATTGTTTATAAGTTTTATATAATTTGAAATTGTATTTTCTCCAGCTATTGTTTTCGTTTGCACCTCCGAGTGTACTTCGAAGTATTTCTCTCTCAAAAGATACCATTCGATTTTTTTCCAGTTTTGTTATTGTCCAAATCTCAGATGCATTCGTCAGAACTGGCCTAATAAGAGTTTTGTAAATTAAAAGTTTTGTGTTTCTTGAGATTTAGATTTTAAAAACCTCCTCAGTCCACACAAAAAAGTTTTTTTTGTCAGGTATAATCGATTCTGGATTTCGTGAGTTATTCTGTTATCAGAGCGGTAATAATTGATCCCAAGAAGGTAAAAATTTTAAGTGTTTCAAATTTATATTAATCTATTTCGAAATAAGGTTTTGAGATTCTGTCTTTTGAAACTAGCATATGAAATTTGTCAAGCATGTTTCTTTTATTTACCTTGAATGCCTTGATCTTGAAGATCTTGTTAGCCATGAATTTCGCTTTAGAAATTCAAGGCCTGTTCTTTCAAATCTAGAGAAGAGGGCTGTAAGTAATTTTCTGTATAAGCGATGGCTTAATGCTGAGACTTAGATATTAATAATTTTATTTAAAAAAAGCAAATATTCTACATGGCATCGTGAAACACTCAGTGAAGAGGGCGGATAACAGCGACTAGATATAATTAGATTAAAAATTAATGCAACAATTGAAATAAAATATTTTATCCAAATGAACCTTATGCAGTTCGAATGTTTTTGTTGACAATTGAAATTCCTGGAGGTTTTCCGCAATTGCTTAAATTCAGAGCTTATTTTTCAAGTAGTATGAAATGATTCACACATGTTTCTTTTTTACACATATTTTTATATATGATTTGAGAAATTTATAATAAAAATAATTTGACTATATTTGAAGCTTATTTTAAGAACTTATTTGCTTGTATAATACGTACCATTATGGGACATTTTTTTCAAAATCGAGCGTTTTACTTAGAAAGAAAATCCTTTGTCTAGTGGCTGTTCGAATTTTGGACATTTACCAGATGGAAACATAAATGTGCCGGTAGATTACATTTGTTTTAAAATAATTTGTTATTGTTACGAATGCCACCTGATCGGCAAAGGCCAGATCAAGACCCATGAAATTCTTCATGGTAAAGGTTTAAGTGACGCATGTCGTTAGCCGTAGCTTTGAGCACCATACAGGTGACAGAACGATTTAGCTTGGTTTCACCCCAATTTTGAGGGAGCATATCCTGGGGAAAGATACTTTTGAGACTGAGATTATAGAGTCATCAAAACAAACAGCTCGAGCATTATAGATTGCTTTGTCAGACACATTAATAATCTCTAATCCAATGCCTTAAATTAGGGCTTCTATTTGTGACCCAATTGTCAATTATAACTTTCATCGTCCTCCCCCCATACAATAACAAAGTATTGAATATAATAATATAATGTACTTTTAAAAAAACCGCTAAAGTTACCATACTATCTTAATTTAAACCTTATAATTGATTAAGATAAGTATGAAATTTTGTATATGTTACTTACAAGTAATAGACATTTTAGGTAAGTTACTTTTAAGCAATATAATAAGTGTTATGTTACTTTTCCTCTCTAATTTTTAAACTGGAACAGATTGCAATGAACATGTAACGTGTATTGTTATTGTGTCAGAATGAGTTTTGTTTTGTTTCCTTTCAATTGATTAATAATTTTTTATTTTCGACTTTTTGATATAACTGCGCCTTCTATGTAGAGTCATCACGCCACACAAGGGGGGGGGGACGAACACCAGAGTTTCAGAATCACTGCTTTAAACACTTAAAATATAATTACATGGTACACACACACACACACATATATATATATATATAATATATATATATATCAAATATATATATATCAAATATATATATATAATATATATATATATATCAAATATATATATATATAATATATATATATATCAAATATATATATATATATAATATATATATATATATATATATGAAATATATATATATATATATGATCAGAATTTTAAATTTATGTTCAAGAAGAATATGTTTTTATATTTTGATAAGATAATTAAAAAGGAAGTAAAAGACGTGCTCTAATAAGATTATTTTATATACCGTGAAATCTGGCGTATAACACGTACTATTAATACAAAAAATAAGATCGAAATTTATAGGTGTGCATTATACACCGGGTATATGAAGGATAGCTTCAAAAATAAAAAATGTATGAGCACAAAAAAAATTAAACCTTGACATAGATCGGTATATTGTTTATTTAATAGAAATTTCATACCTAATGAACTTATAGTTCTAGAACTTTACGATTTTATCCAAATCCTGGGGCAATACTTCGAATAAATAACTTCAGAACACATAATAGTGTTGTACACATACATTCCAGATTTTTTCGTGAAAATAGGGGGTGCGCATTTTCGACAAATATACGCAAAAATGAAAAAACGCAGCTTGAAAGTATAAAAATGCGCGTTATACGCCGGATCTTACGGTAAATTAGATTAGAATACAATGCTGGACAATTGCTAAGGACGGATAACACCATCATCCATAGCAACCACAAAATGAAAGGAAGCAAAATGTGGAAAATTAGAATAAGTGCGGGATATTAGTAAGAAGTATGAGTATGCAATTTTTTTTCCACGTCTGTTCATCACGTGATAGCGTTCATAAGAGCTTTAAAGGTTTTGACGCGTGTGGACAGTTGTTGTTTCAAGTCAAAGTTTTACAGGAAAGATTTAATAGACGAACTTAAAATTTTTGGCATGTCTTCCCGACATCACATAGATGATTTTATGCGTGGCCGAATTATTGGAAAGATCGAAGAAGGGCGAAAAATAACAGATGTTGCCAGGGAGTTCGAGATCGCTCACAGCGTTGTTTCACGGCAGTGGAAGTCATTTAAAACTACTGGAATGTGTAGTAGACGGCACGGGGGAGGTCGTGTTAGTAGTACGACGCCTGCAGAAGACAGATATATCGTCCTATCAGCAAAAAGGAACAGGCGCTCCTCAGCTCAGCAGGTGGCAAATCAGTTTCTTGCTGCCTCAGGAAAGCAGATCTCCCGAAAAACTGTTGCCAGACGTTTGAGGGGAGGTGGACTATACGCATGCAGACCTGTTGTGTGTGTCCCATTGACCAGACAGCACCGTACTGCCCGTTTGCAATGGTGTAGTAAGCATCACAATTGGACTGAACAGGACTGGGCTTGCGTACTATTCTCAAATGAGAGTAGGTTCAGTCTGTCATCGGATTGTAGACGCCAACTGATCTAGCGCGAGAGTGGTACTGCTTATCGTCCAGAAAATATCCAGGAAAAGGACCGATATCTGACATGCAGTATCATGGTGTGGGCCGGCATCATGATCAATGGCCGCCCGCGCCTACATGTGGTTGCGAATGGGACTATGACGGGCCAACGATACATTGATGAAGTTCTACTTCCTCATGTTCGTCTTTTCCGTGGTGCTGTCGGTGATAAATTTGTTTTTATGGACGACAACGCAACATGTCATCTAACACTCACTGTTCAGGATTGTCTAGACAGCGAGGGTTTTCAACGACTCGTATGGCCAGCGCGTTCTTCAGATCTAAACCCCATTGAAAATGTGTGGGATGCTTTGGGGAGGCAAGTTTCTGGTCGAAACTATCCTCCGACAAACAAGAACACCCTCATCCGTGCACTCACAGAGGAATGGGATAAATTGCCTCAACAGCTGCTGGATAATGTTGTGCAAAGTATGGTACGACGTGTGGAATGTTGCATCACACTCCACGGTGGACATATCCCGTACTGATATCTTTCTTTAAGGTGCCTGCTGACTTTTAGATGCATTGTTCCATTTCTCCGTACGCAGATCAAATGAACATTTTTTTCTTTCAGATGTTTCACAGCTTTTGTACTTTCCAGAACAATAAATATTCTTTATTCTAATGTCTGAACAGTGTGGCAACTATATTTTATCCTACTATGCCTCATGTCTCGCTTAATGTTATGCTACATAGCAATTTGTGATCCGTCCTTAGTAATTGTCCAGCAGTGTAGTATATAAATGTGATAAATAGTCACAGATCAAAGTCGTAAACTTATTGATGTCAGTAGAATTCTATCAAAATTTGTTAAGCAGATTAAAGTGCATGGTAGTAAGTGTTTTTACTTCCTTTTTATTCTCTCTACTGTAAGTTATTTTCAGTTTCTTTCACTAATTTGCACTACAGCAATGTTAAACATGTTCTGATTGCGTATTTTCAAAATAAACTTTGAGTTTTACTTTTAAGAACTATATCACAGTAACAAAAATAGAGCATGAAACACCAGAATCTCAGGGTAAAGGTGTCAACAACTTTATTTATCTGAATGACTTTCTTATCAGATTACTTTGTCTTTGTTAGCTTTTATCACTGATATATTCACTTTGTTTATTTTTATTTTTATATCTTTTATGGCGGAGTCAACAAAGAGTTTTTAACTTTTTTCCCCATTTATTCCCCCAAAAAATCATATTATTGTTATCAGATTACTATCGGAGGTATTGTACAATTTTTATAACTATTCGTACGGTTGCAGAAGATACAGAAAGGTCTTAATGTCATTATTCCCGGAAAACAGATAATTTTTGAATTTTATGTTTATCTACATTTTTCACTTCCTGCTATTAGTTCATACTTTCCCTATATATATCCTGCTGCTCAAATTTTCAATCGTTGATAAAATACTTTTTATTCATCCACTTAAGTTCAAATACATTTTTTTAAACTTGTAGTGGATGACACTTGATATAAACACAGTTTTTTCAAATATTAATTCTATTTAATTAATGAATAAATAATAACAAAAATAATAGTCCAACACCATATATAAAAATGGAAATCGATCGTTGTGTCCCTGTAGCGCAATGGATAGCACCTTGGGCTTCTAATTCAAAGGTCGTGGGTTCGATTCCCACTTGGGATGGCTTAATTCATGAGAATGTAGTTTCTTTTTACTATACTACTGTATTGGAATAATTAACTTTTATTAATTAATTAATTGTAACAAACAAAAATAATAGTCCAACGCCGTATATAGAAAGGAAAATGAAAAATTGCAAGGAAAATCGCTTTCTATTTTGCCATTTAATATTGTGATTCTGTCACATGTGTATACATATTTATATTAATTGTAATTAATTAATATAAAGTAACTAAATTATAACTATTATTAATGAAAAGTAACTAAAATAAAATTTTTCTTTGTTGGCCTAAGATAGGAAATGATTAATTTTTTTTATTTATATTACTTCTTTTAATTAAATGTTGAAGCCATTGTATTATTTTTTTATGATTATTTAGCTCCATAGTTATAAATTTTCTTTCATACCGTTTGAAAATCGTTTTATTTATAAAGTTCTGAGCCTCTAATCCAGTGTTTCTTCTTCAATATAACCCAGATTTTAAATATTTTAATTATTTTAAGAGGGGTCATTTCACGCGGCATTTTTACTATATTCGTTTTGTTAAAAATGACCAAGTTTGTGGAATATTTTTAAAGCTTACAATCACCAATTTTTGTGTTATTTTATTGTATTATTAATTTTTTAAAGAGAACTGCAGTAAAAGTTTTGAATAGTATTTTTAAATAAAATTTATGTGCAGAGTAACTTGGGAAGATTCCAAACGATGAAAATTAATTTACATTTTTACCCATAATTTTTTTGGAATAACTTCTTTGTGACAACCATTTCACGTAAAAATATTTATATAGCAATATTATGTAAGCACAATTACAAAGTTATAAGATGAGTGGAATTTCATAAGTTGCAGCTTTTTCAGAAACTACGATTTAAAGTCAACATTTTCATTTTTAAGTAATGCACACTAGCATTCTACTCTGCCCTCCAAAAGTTAAGGTACAATCTGTTTAATATGCCTAATTTCAAAATGAATGAACATAGAAACAAGACATTTGGAAGAAATGTGTACTGAGCAGCTTTTATTATTATTATTACTGAAAGCGACACTTAGATTTGCATGTTTAACACAAACATACTTTAAAACAAAAAAAAAGCAATATTGAAGGAAAAATCCATTATCGGAGAAAGTTGCACATCACAGTTTTACCATCACAGTTAAATGCTATGGAAACATTACAAAAAAGGATTTTAATAAGAAATAGTCCACTCCTAACTACAATGGTGGGATCGGCATTTCTGTTATTGTTGTTGTTGTGACTAATGCCACCTGCCTGACGAAGTCAGGTCGAGGCCCGCGAAATTCATCGCGGCTAAGGGCTAGAATTTTACGCCTGTCGTTAGCCTTAGCCTTGAGCACCATGCAGGTGACAGTACGTTTTTGCTCGGTTCCACCCCAATTTAGAGGGAGAAAACCCTGGGGGTGGTCAGGGCCTCCCACCTCTCTTCTCCTTCCACCAACCACACGAGAGGACTTGCGGCTCGACGGCTGTTTAGAGTACCCCATGCCGCAAAGGCACTATACATTTACAAACATCCATGTCTTCTCCGGGATTCGAACCCAGTCCCTACGGCATCGCAGTCAGCGTCGCTAACCCCTATACCGGTTGGGCGACATTTCTACGCTACCAATTAAGTTATCGGTTACCGAAAAGGAAGCGAGGATCATATATGGAGTAACTCTTGTTCCAGCTCATGTAAAGACCTTGGAATCGAACTTCAACGTGTCTCCCAAGGTAGTCCCAAATATGCTCTTTCGGATTCAGGTCTAGGGATTGTGTGTGTGAGAGAGGTGGCCATTCCATTCATTGCAAATAATGTTCCTGACAAAAATCCTCAAAAAGCATAGCTTGGTGATTTCGCGCTTTATCATCTATCAGAATTCATAACCAATAGCAGTGTTGCATCTGATCCATGATCTCACCACGATATCTCACTCCAGTCAGAATTCCTCCATGGATCCCATGCAGATCAGTGCAACCAAAGAGAGATCTCTGCCCAAACCACAATTCCAACCCCTCCGTAATTATGTCTTTCAACATTGTTGGATTGATCATATCTGGTGCGTTGTTCTCTCCAGATCAGCAGACACCTTGAATCGTTTTTTTCAGTGTAAATCTGGACTTCTCTGTAAAGACAACAGAAGTCCACTGCTGTCTGACCCAGGAAACGCGTTTCTTTGTCCAATATAAAGAGACACATCTCTGGCGATGACTTGTGGGAACACACATAACATCGTTTTGCGTAGAAAATTCTATTGTGAAGGTGTTTTTGCAGCATGAGATGATTCTGACTCCTGATACGACAAAATGATCCGTAACGAGTGGAGGCATCGTAGTGTTTCTTCTCATAAAGTCGGAAAGTACATGATTATCATTCATATAAACCAGTGAACTTCAAACTGTGTTCCACGGAACCCTGGGGTTCCATGAGTCATAATAAAAAATTCGAGAAGAAATAAATATGTATGCAAAACGATTCACGCTCTCAATGAAGTTTGTATAGTTACAAGTATCAAGTATCCCTATTCATTAAAACTGAAAATTTTATTCATACATAATAACTTTATTTTGCAGTACCTTTTAAACTTTTATTATAATATAATAAAAATATTAAAACGTTTTATCTCTCTCTCTCTCTCTATATATATATATACACTGCTCAAAACAATTAAAGGATATTGTAAGTTTTATACAAAATAAAGATATAAGCGAATTTTTTTTGCCGAAAATGGAAGAAGAGAATCACAAATGCAAATTTTTGTGATTTTCTAACTGTAGAGTATGCAAATTTTGAGTTCGACGTCAAAAACGTCGCTTCAGCGGCAGCGAATGAAATTTGACTTTCAACTGAAATAAAGACAAGGATGATCGGCATTCAGTGACTGCTTTGTTTTGATGAGTACGATGTCTCAGCGAAGTCATTTAACTGATTCAAAATCTTGGAGAGTTGTTGGTAGGTTAGAAGGGGGCCAAACTCAAGCCGAAGTAGCGCAAGCCATTGGAGTGTCACAAACGTGATTTCCAGGATCTGGAACCGTTTTTTGAAGACTGGAAGTGCAGGCCGAAGACCAGGACAAAGTCGTAGACGGGCAACAACGCCCAATGAAGATCGATATTTAGTGTTAACGGCTCGGAGAGACCGAAATATGAACGCTACTCTTCTCCAACAACACCTTCGCTCGGCTACTAGCACCACGGTTTCAACTCAGTCTGTCCGAAACCGGCTCCATGGTGTAGGTCTGTATGCTCGCCGACCGATGGTATGTGTTAGACTAACATCAAGGCATCGTCGTGACCGCAGGAGAGGGCAACAGAGCATGTGAACTGGAGGAGAAATGAATGGAGCAATGTTCTTTTTTCTGACGAGTCCCGTTTTTCTGTTCATCCGGATAATAGGTGTATTTTCATCTGGAAGGACCGTGGCAGTAGGAATAATCTGCGTTCATGCACGAAAGTGTCAGATTTGGCGGTGGGGGAGTGTTGGTGTATGATGGTATCTCCATTGACGGGTGCACAGACCTCTACATCCTTCGAGATGGACCTCTGAATGCTCGCCGATATAGGGATGAGATCCTCAGACCTATTGTTGTCCCTTACGCTGCAGCAATCGGAGATGACTTCATTTTAATGGACGATAACTGCAGGCCACATCGTGCTAACCTGGTGGAGGATTTCCTTTTCGAGGAAGGAATCGTACGAATGGAATGGCCAGCGTGTTCCCCATACATGAATCCAATAGAGCACGTTTAGGACGCTCCAGGAAGACGAGTTGCTGGCCGCCAAATACCCCCACAAACTCTCCAAGAACTGGAAAGAGCTCTTCTGGAAGAGTGGGACAGAATACCCCAACTTGTGATTAATAGCCTCATTGACTCCATGCCTCAAATGTGCTCAACGTTGCTGGCCGTCCGTGGAAACCATACCCCCTACTGAAAATGATTTCCTTTGAAGAAAACACCTTTTCTTTTTTTCTCATATGCACAAATTGTGTTTTTTTCCTTTTGTACACAAATGCGCAATAAAATGCATTTTTTTCTGCCAAACATGTGTAATTTATTCTCATATAACCTACTATGTCTGCCGACCATGTATCAATCAGCTAAAAAGTTTCCCAGCCACAAGATCCACCTAAAACCGCAATATCTTTTAATTATTTTGAGCAGTATATATATATATATATATATATATATATATATATACTATATGTAATAATTCCCTCTTGCATCCTTTTAAGTAACTCTTTTAATAATATTGAAATAATCTTTTAATTATTTAGTTCGAAACTAACACTCTGATCTTAATCGTAATCGACCTAATGTTATTACATCGGAAATCCCTATCCCGCCCATTCTATCCAATTAGAACTACGATTACGTAATCATCAAGCGCTTGCACTGTTGGTGTAAAACAAAACATCTTGTGTAATCCGCTCTCTTCCTCTTTGCCGTCGTCATGTAAAAATGTAAATAGCTGCTCTTTGTGTCTTTGTGTTGTGTCCTCCAAGATGTTGCTGTTGCTTGTCTCCTGTTCACTTTGCTTTAATATCGTCGCAAGTTCGTGTGTCTCGTCAACGTGAAAATGTACAGCAATTTTGTCCTAAGCTTTTGATGTGTGATTCAAAATAAAGATGAACGTCCACTGAAGATGTTTTTAATGAAAACTTACTAACACTCGACAAATATATACTACACTCGGCCAATTCTTTACATATATATATATATATATATATATATATATATATATATATATATATATATATATATATATATATATATATATATATATATATATACTTCCTACTAGATTGTGAATATTCTATGGTTTGCTATCTCAGGTTCCACGAAATAATTTTATATTCGTTAGTTAGCACAATGTCTTACAAAACTAAATAGTTTTCTGAGAGAAAATGGACCGTTTTGCATTTGGGGAAAAACACCCATAATGTAGGAGTGGAAACAACTTATCAAGAGATTCGATGTTAAAGACTAAATTTAAGCAAGAGCAGCTTCTAAAATTTAGGCTTCAAATTCATGCAAAATACACGTTATTTCTCACACAGCTATAAACACATTTTAATTCCATTCATAACATCGCGTTTAAGTGAAGTATATTTCTCTACGTAAGTGGCTACAAAAACAAAGTATAAAAACAAATTAAACTCACAACATGTGATACGATTGCATTTAATCTCGATTGACCTAGACTTTGACTGTTTATGTGAACAAAAGCAAGCGTATATCCCAGTTACTAAATATAATGCATGGGTAGGCGACACATGAATCCCAAATTAATATTATTAACGAGTAAATTCTTTTTAAAGAATTAGATTATAAATAAAATTTTTTAATAATAAATGCAATACTTTTTTTAATTAACTTTACATGAAATGCTTATAACATGTTCATCTTCTTTAAACATTATTTTGAGATATATTCTTCGAAGTATGTCTATAGAATGGGGTTCCACAAAAGCAATTCTTAGTTTTAGGGGTTCTACGATAGCGCTTGAGTTGGAAAAGTTTGAAGACCATTGATATAATCGATGAAATCTATTGTTGCTACCATTTTTTTAATAGTCGAGCTTCGACAAATGCGTTGTACCTTAACTTTGGAGGTCAGCATAGTTTGATTCCTAAAATGTTTCTAATTTAGTTAGAGTAAAAATTTAAATTGAATTAGAAGCAGACACACACACATAGTCATAGTTTATTTTACAATGAAAATTTAAAAAATAATTTTCCACTCATTTTTGTAAAGTAAACCTCTTTAATTTGTTTTCATGAGCAACCAAAGTAATATATCCCCCGTCCCATTTTTACATCATTTTTAAATTCTTTAAAGTATTGCGGTTGTAAAGCTCCTACTTACGAAATCATTTGTTTTCAAGTTTTGTAAAATAAAATATGTCCGTTTTCAAATATTTTTTTTCTTTTATTGATTACAGAAATGCATAGATAACTAATTTATTGACGCACAATCAACAACACAAGTTCAAGCAGTCTAAATTAAGAGATACAACCAATTGAAGCAATATGTAGGTAAATAATGAGGTACGCGAAGTATGAGAAGATTTTAAATATCAGAGTACACTTTGTGAAACCTTCGATGGGAGTGAATTCCCATCTTCCGATTCACAATAGGATTTATGGTTTCACCAGCTGGTCAAGGACAAGAACGACACCCATCGATTGTCCCTGGTTTTTTATGATCAACCAGCTGGGGAGTGACCAGTGCACGTGGCCATGGCCGTTGTCTGAACTCAGGGAGTGGAGACGGCAGACGGGTCGCCATAATGGACTTCGGCGCCCCTTTGACAATAGGCAAAGCGTATCTCAAAATAATCATGTCATCTTTTCTAGGGTTTTGTGAATGGAATACTAGAAACAGGTGGCGTGATGGACAAGTGTGTCCAGATGTGGACAAGGAACTATGGCGCCTTGGGCCAGACAGTTCGGGTGTGTTTTGGCGTGTTATGCGCCAATAGGAAGAATGAGGAGGTCAAGAGAGACTTTGGTGACCTGCGAATAAGAAGGAGCGGTGGGGCGTGTTGTGAACACACCCCTGGTGTTTAAAAAGGGTTCTTTTTTAGGAGACAAGGAGACCGGAGAAAAAAAAGAGCGAACGAGAAAAAGAAGAGAAAAGAGCTCGGAAAGAGAAGGGCTGATCGTTGGAGGAAGAGGAGAGGAGAATCCCAGAGTTTTGCTCGGTGATGCTGACCAGGAATCCGAAACGCGAATGAGAAAAAACGCCTTGCGGACTGGACGGAGACAAGCTGTGGAGTGAGCGGTTTCAAAACGGGGGTTCCATACCGGCTATAGGCACGGAAACTATTAACTTTACAATCCAACTAAAATCAATTTTCATATTGGAGAAAAAAATTAAAAGTATTTTTTACTCCCACAACCTTGCTGTGATGTATTATTTTCACGCTACCATCTGACGACGTTACAGCAAGATCTAATTTGGTGGCAGCTTGGTGGGATAGGCATTTCTGTGAATAGATGCCTCGAACCTTTATTGAGAAGAAAAAAATAAACGCCAGCCGTATGGAGTTATGTCCGCCTGATTCTCACACAACTTGTGAAAGAAATGTGTTCCATCGAATTACATGCAACAAGAAGTGACCGGAGTGAATTGCTCGTGCCCGTGTGTTAAGGAAGCGTGCCCACCTGAAAGGTTTCCCGGAATTCCTGTGTTTTCCTGCTTGTGAAGAGTGCCCGCGAAGTGCCTGCCTTCCGTTTTTTTCCGGAGAAGGATGAGGAAGATGTTTCCAGTGTCTCCACCTGCAATGTTAAGGTCAGTTTTTTTCTTTGAGTATCGTATCGGGGCAGCAATACATTATTTCTAGTTTATGTAAAATTTTGTAAGGAAAGTAATGCTAGATAAAGTTAAAAGTCTAGACTGAGAGACTACAGAAATTATTAAGTTTGTTTGAAGTGTATTGATGTGCTATGTTTGTATGTGTGTTTGTTTATTGAGTTAGGTTGTAGTATACAGTAGTATATTTGCTTCGTTAGCACAGTTTTGCGTAGTGTATTGTCACGTTACTCTGAGTATTTTTATTATTTTGTGAAATATAATTAAGTCTCAGTCTAGGGTACTGTTAGCTATGCTAGTTATGAGTATAATTTTGTGAAGTATAATTAAAGTCTAGGTTTAGTGTACGGTTAGTTACGCCGGGTAGTTGTATAAGTTTGTGTAGTACAACTAAGTATAGTGTATAGTGTAGTGTTGATTTGCGTTGGATATTTGAATTGTTTTAGTGACAATTGAGATTGGATTTAGTGTTGTATATTATTACATGATGACTTTCCTTTTAAGATTAAGAAAAGGTGATTTGCTAGAAGTAGCAAGGGAATAAGGAGTAGAAGTCAACGGCGATCAAACAAAAGTAGAAATTAAGGATATGATTTTACAAAGTGATAAAAATGATATGGAAACGATCAAAGCGGTGATGGAGGGAATTTTAGAAGAAAAAGAAAGGGAATTTGAGGAGCGAAGACAAATTAGGGAATTCGAGTTTGAAAGAATGAGAATTCTACTCAGAAATAAGTTAAATGAAAATAATTGAAGGCAGGGAATAGGATTAAAGATCTCGCAAATGTTTGTATTTTGTCAGGAAAACGTACCGCAGAAGTTAGTGAACCGGTTAATAAGTGCAGGCCTTTAATTAACCCGGTAGTTAATAAAAGCGTGGCGAACGCTACGTCTTGTGATTTTGAAAAGAAGAATTGTGACCCCCCAGTGAGATGTACGAACGTTTCCCACCCATCTGAAGTAGGAAGGAAAGAATTCAACGTGAATAGGAGTAGTGATTGTGACGTGGAAATGAAAGTAGGGGTATGTGAAGGAAGGGTCAAAACTGTGGCGATGGGTGCACAGCGGGTAATAAATCTGGATAATATCGGAGGTGGCTCTTTTGAATTGAAAAGAGGTAAGGGAGTGGCGAACCCTGAAGGATTGATTTGGGAGAATATCTGCGAGGAGAAATATACCATTGGGATGTTAATGGGTTGTGAAAAGCAGTTAACAATGAATCGGGAAAGTTTTCGAAATCATACAATAGCTAAGATAGCAGGGCAAGGGGGAAAAGAAAACACGTGTAAAGCAGATGTGCGAAAATGCTTGGAAGACGGGTTAGCAATGCGATTGCCTCTCTCAGAACCAAGGGAGATTTATAAGGATAGTTTAGAGACGGATAATGGGTCTAACATTGGTTCAGAATGTAGTTTCGAGATAGATTTACCCGGAAAAAGAGATCGCAGTACAGTTTATCGTCTTAATTTAATAAAATTGTACCGTAGAAAGCCGGAATTGGAAAATTTGGTTATGAAGAATAGCTCAGAAGGAATAGATTCTGAAACTCTCTATTCGGTAAAGCTATTTATGGATTTTGGTTTTAAGGGTAATTTAAGGAAAAGTCAATTGTATTTTAAATTACCGCCTGATCGAAGTAGCTATTTAAGGATGATTAACGCTAAGAAGAAAGAAAGGTTTCTACCAGGTCCTGGGACGATTGTTTTAAGACAGAAGGATATTAATTTGGTTACGGGAAAGCCATTTAGAATTAAAACTTGTTGTTCATCCCAGATGTTAACTAATTCACTACGAGAGGATACAGAGTATCTTTTAGATTTAGGTGTGAGCGGGGTGGGGCAGTCAAACCGTACTCTGCCCGTTGTTTGGTTAGGGAGAGTGAACCGATACCCGTACCCGCGTATCAAATGTATAAAGTATGGGAATTTGAACCAGGTGACGCGAGCCGAGATTTATTTTTTTTAAGAAGGGAAAGTTTGGTAGAAAAGATCAACGCGGCATCGTGGGTGACTGTATTGGATTTATGGAAGTGGTATTTTCGTCGTTCACTACTGATGAATTATCCGAAGCACACCACATGCGTTATGCCAGTTGGCATGTACATTATTAAAAAATCGAGGTTTAAGTTTCTTTGTGCTTATGATGAATGTAATTTAACGACTCGGATTTTGAGGTTGTTAAAGCCGATTGAAGTACTGCGAATGGTCGATATAGACATTCTGATGGAAATTTGGAAAAACCGTGTGAAGAAAATAGACTTTGTGTTAAAATGGTTGAGTAGGGTTGGGTCGGAAGTCGGACCGACTAAAGGTAAATTAGAGACATGGGCAAGTTTGTTCCGTGTTGACGTAATGTAGATATAGTGAAATTCATTGCATGAGCTAATGAGGCTTGTTAATTATATTCCCAATTAAAGTGTTTCCTCAATAACTAACGTAATGGAAGACAATATCATGAATTGTGAATAACCTGTTATGATGGTTGTGATAATGCTTGCTGATAGCCATAATTTAATTAAACTTTAAAAGTTTTAGTTTAAACTTCTTAATTTAAAAATTTGGTTTTTAATGTTTTTTGCAAAGCTTGGAACTTATGAATGTTTATTTTGTTTATTTAATATCGTTGGAAACAACGTTGGAATAAGTAGTTTGTAGATTTTTCTATTAATTATTATATATATTTAAATTACTGTTTTATTTATATGTGTGTATGTGTATCTGTGTACATTGTGGAAGAAAATAGATGTTAGTGAAAATCTCTGATGTCTCTTAGTCAACCGTAGGCCAACAGATGTTTACTTCTGTAGTCATGCGCGATTAAGTGTAGATGGTTAGTAAGAGATTGGCATTTGACGCATTTTTGTTTAAAAATTATAATTTAAAGGTGAAATGTAACTTTGAGAAAAAGAATCCCAGATTCGGATTTTAAGATCTAATTGAGTGAAGTGTACATTTTTTTTTTTGAAATTTGATTCATGTATTATGTTATTTTGTTGATTGTGTTTAATACCGGGATTGCTGCCCTGATCAATCTCATTGATGGGACGATCTTTATGTGTGTGATTTCTAAGAACTGAATCCAACTAGGACCAGAGCAGTCCCGTGAAATGGACCTTTTTAGGGGAAGGAGTTGTGACACCTTCGATGGGAGTGAATTCCCATCTTCCGATTCTAATAGGATTTATGGTTTCACCAGCTGGTCAAGGACAAGAACGACACCCATCGATTGTCCCTGGTTTTTTATGATCAACCAGCTGGGGAGTGACCAGTGCACGTGGCCATGGCCATTGTCTGAACTCAGGGAGTGGAGACGGCAGACGGGTCGCCATAATGGACTTCGGCGCCCCTTTGACAAAAGGCAAAGCGTATCTCAAAATAATCATGTCATCTTTTCTAGGGTTTTGTGAATGGAATACTAGAACAGGTGGCGTGATGGACAAGTGTGTCCAGATGTGGACAAGGAACTATGGCGCCTTGGGCCAGACAGTTCGGGTGTGTTTTGGCGTGTTATGCTCCAATAGGAAGAATGAGGAGGTCAAGAGAGACTTTGGTGACCTGCGAATAAGAAGGAGCGGTGGGGCGTGTTGTGAACACACCCCTGGTGTTTAAAAAGGGTTCTTTTTGAGGAGACAAGGAGACCGGAGAAAAAAAAAGAGCGAACGAGAAAAAGAAGAGAAAAGATCTCGGAAAGAGAAGGGCTGATCGTTGGAGGAAGAGGAGAGGAGAATCCCAGAGTTTTGCTCGGTGATGCTGACCAGGAATCCGAAACGCGAATGAGAAAAAACGCCTTGCGGACTGGACGGAGACAAGCTGTGGAGTGAGCGGTTTCAAAACGGGGATTCCATACCGGCTATAGGCACGAAAACTATTAACTTTACAATCCAACTAAAATCAATTTTCATATTGGAGAAAAAAATTAAAAGTATTTTTTACTCCCACAACCTTGCTGTGATGTTTTTTTTTCCACGCTACCATCTGACGACGTTACAACTTACTTCAGGTTCGGATGTACTACTTTCCTAGCTATCCAGTCTCTATATAATCTGTAGTGACCAATTGTCACTTTAACAATTACAATTACCAAGTATATACCTGAGTTACACAATCAATTTGATTAATCACTGTTCTGCTATCAATCTATCCTATCTCTCTCACTTTCTCTCTCTTTAGTTTCAAAGCTTACACTAGGGGTGGCGAACCTTTATGAATCAACGTGCCATTTTTTCTAAAGAAGCGTTGAGTGAGGTATAGATGTGACGTCACATAATTTGGGGAAAATAATAAAACTAAATACTATTTAAAAAAAACTCTATTTACTACGAAAAAATACCTTTTGCACTGTATAGATATAAATCTTTTAGTTATACGTGTAATTCAAATTAAAATAACATTAGTATGACTTTGTTGTTTGGGGATTGTATGACAAATAACTTATATTAGGATTGTAATATGTTACTTTTTGTGGAATACATGCTGAATTTGAGTCATCTGCCAAACAGTCTCTAAGCAATTAATTATTTTTGCTGTGGTTCACTCTTTTTAATAAGAGGAATTGTGATTGGTTTCAGAATGCCGTTTTACAGACGATGTTCTGCATACCACTGTTCCAGAACATAAAACACACACCGCTTTATCGCTTTCACTACTAATGCCATGCTTCTCGGTCCACCAAAATTGAAAATTCTCTGTCACACTTAACTATCTTGAACTTTTTGTTCTTTTGCTGAACTAGCCATGATTAAAAACAGTTAAAAATCGTAAATATAACGCAGATAAACTTTAAAGTGCATTTATGTCAATGAAATTGACTATGCTATGCGTAAACAAACTTTAGATGATCAGGAATTGTAGTCTACGACGTAACTAAGGTAAGACAATAACAAACGAGTGTGCTCCACCATTCCGAGACCGATTACTCGCGTTTGTTCGTAACATTTCATAGTAAACTTTGAAATTTTGAAATAAAATGCAAACCATTTTTTGATCACTCGCGTGCCAAAAATATTGTGTCACGTGCCATCAATGGCACGCGTGCCACTGGTTCGCCATCCCTGGCTTAGACAATATATAGTAGACCTAATTTACATAATCACGTTCTCTTCTTCAGAGGGTTCGTTGCAAATAAAATAGTTTTAAAGGACCGCAGATTTCCCAAGAGGACTTGTTAATTGGAAGAACGTGGATAGAGCCGTCACAATAATTTATATATTTATATTAACTAATGTATCACTTTAATTTTTCTGAAAAGATAATGATAATTAATGTATATATCACACTTTGAACTCACTAAAAAACAAGATTGTAACATCTCTTGTCATAATAACTGTTTGACTACCAAGCAGCAGAAGCGTCCTCTTGCTACAACTGATCTTCAGTAGAGTCCGAGTGTGGAAAGAACCGGCCTACTATATGCAAAACCACCCATGTTCTTTTCTTATTAATTTTGCTAATGATACGTATTGTGTTTTTGTATAATCTAACATAAATTAATAAACAACCGTTACATTTAAGGAAACTGCATTGATCCCAATGGCAAACTTACCGCTTTTAGTTTAATCTTTAACGTTCACTGTTCTACAAATCTAAATATATCGCGAAAGCATTTTTTTTTTACACAAGCCTCAATTTTACAATCTTAAAAAACAAGCGTAAAAGGAAGTAGATGTTCAAATATTGCATTTAAAGTACAGTAGCTGTTATAAATATAAAGATGCAAAAATAAATACACTTTTGGAGGGATTTAATTCTATAGATGTTGAAATTCATTATTTACAAATGTTAAAAAATTTCTTAGTTTCCTTATCAAAAAAAAAATGATCTGTATAAACTATATAAATTAATTTTGGTTTAAAATATTCATGAATATGTTGATATGTTTAACAGGCAATAAATAGTTTTATAGAATTGAAAAATAAATGCACAATTCTAAAAAATTAAATATTTTTGATTTTTTTTTTCAAAGTGAATTTCTCATCATCACAAAACTCACTGAAACTTTACTTTTTTATTTATACATATTAAGTCTTAAATACTGGGTGTACAAGTAACATTCAAAGGATTTTGTGAAAATTGGGGCTTTATGCGCAAAAAACGATTATAAATTGGTTATTCAAAGTATTCTCTATCTTTAGCTACTACTTTTTCCCATCTTATTGTGCTGTTACTTATCCCTTTCGATCGACAGTAACATCGAATGAGGCCTACAAAATAGCAAGCTACGATTACATCTAGATTACATCTGTCATATTAACCGCAGCTTTGAGCACCATGCTGGTGACAGTACGATGTTACTTCGTTCCATCCCGATTTTGAGAGAAACCCCCAGTGGTCCTGTGGTCTCCCATCCTTCTCCCTCTACCACCAAGACTTTCAACTCGACGAATATTTACAGTGCCCCTCTGCCGTAAACCTTTAAACATTTACAAACATCAATGCCTTCTCCTGGATTCGAACTCATGCCCTACGATACAGCAGCAGTCCTTTTTTTTTATTTCTTTAGCAGCATGTGAATTCAATGTTGAAAGAATGACCTTTCGAGACAACCCAACAATCGACACATGCTTTGCAATCATCATAAGAATGAAAATGCTTTTCAGACAGGCTATGATTCATTGATCAAAACAAATGGTAAACTGGATGGAACAATACCTGGAAAATACGGCGGGTAAGATATCCCATATTAGCGTTTCGTAGTAGTTTTTGACTGACACTGCAGTATGTGGTGCAGCATTATTCTACAAAAAAATCTCTTTATCACACATGAGGTATTTCGGCCGTTTCTTATTTATAATCCTTTATTTAAAATCATCAATTGTAGTCGGTAGAGATCCCCCATAATAATTTCATTCAATTATAATAGCTTATAAAATTCTACATCTAGTTGATATTTTCAAATACAATGAATGAGTTTTGATCTATGAATATCTGGTTTGCCGTGAATGTTGATGCATGGCCCTGCTTACCCTACGAATTCTTCCTATTTGGATTATCGTTATGAATCAACTTTTTATCAACAGTTACAAGTTGAAGCACAAACTCCTCCATTTTTGAATTGATGCAACTGTTCGCAAATGAAAAATCTCTTTTATGACCTTTTTATACGAGTCAACTTGGGCTGGACCTAACAGAACGAGCAGACAGTCGGGAGCTAGTTTTGAATAGAAATCGCCTGGGCCACTTCAAACGGTAAATTGGCACTCCCTGCAGTGCCAGTTCCTCAATCTCTGGAAAATCCCGATCTCCTCCCCATTGGTTGATTCAACCAGAAAGATATTGTGGAAACTACACTCTTCATACGAGGCCACTTGTGTATTGAAAATGGAGAAAACTTTTTATTTATTTATTTACTCGGGAGAATAGAACTCATCCAGAGGGTAAACGGCTATTTCTTGCTTCTTCGGACTCAATCATTCGCTGAGTACGGCACTTCCTTTTCAGTCAACTTCTTTTCCGTGTGTGAAAGGAATTTCCTACCTTCACTCTGTAAGGTATTTGCCCGTGGGTGATGCCTTACTTCTAGGTTATCGTCATGACCTAAAGGTGTGGGAGCGAATGAAGAATCAGGCGTTGTCGTGATCTTAATATATCTTTCTTAAGATCTTAACTTAAACACTAACAATGATAATATTCATGTTTTAACTTAGCGGATCTAAGGGGAGAAAACACACAATACGCATTACCAAATAAGCGCGACTTTAATCACTACTAATGCGATGCCCATAGAGCGTTCATTTAATTTATCTGTTCTACACCCAGATTCTTAATTTAACATCGCATCATGACTTAAGTTAAAATTAGTTAAGTTTCTATTGACAAATTAACATTACACTAAATTAACAGTCCGATCGTATAGTGGTAACAATTATATTTATTGATTAACATATTGGTAAAAGAAACGTTAAATTTTACTAGGGTGGTACTTATCTGATGAGAATGGAGTGACGGAAGAGTGACCTCGGGTAGCGAGTTCGCTTCCCGACTGAAGGTTTTTCTGGCAGACGTAAGAGGGAAAAAAGCCCCGAGAATTCTTCCGGACCAGCTTTTAAAGCCGATCAGATCACTTCGAAAAGAATCCGCTACGGATTCATTACCGTCCAATCTATCACCCTGATTGGAGCGCAAGAACATAACCTTGCCGGCCATAAGGTCCGTTGAACCTAGACGCACCCGCATTCCTGTGTAATCCCTATTTCCTGTAAACAGGGCAAATGCAAAAATTAAAACTGTATCTCTGGGGCCAGCGGCCTCCCATCACTACATTCCCGCCTATCCTAATCTCAACTTATACACAGTTCCTAATATATGACAGAATTATCCTGCCTTAATCTATTGGTTATTAACAATCCTCTCGGATCCTAAATATCTTTTTCTTGATCTCGCGTGGAATAGTATCCACATTGACTTGATCGTTCTGTCACGGATAACTTCACACTCGAATAACGACTTACTTCTCTTCCTTCAGTTTACGCGCTCAAACTCAGACTAGCATAATCCCTTCCCAATAGGCCATACGCTTGCATTAAACTTCTAATATTTAAAAGGTTCTTAATTTGCATACTCACGCTTCGCTTCTGGATTTGTTTGGAAAGAATTTGCCTTTTTCGACCCCAAAGAACCCAAGAGGAGTTTTTAGAAGAAAACGCGATGAGCCCTTCAAAACTCTAGTTGTTTGATAACAGGAAACTCGTTGATTGGCACAAAGTTACTTCCGGTGAAATCAGCCTTCCACGTGTCTTGGCTTTAACTCAGCGTTTCTCAAACTGTAGGAACCGCCCACCTACGGGGGCGTGATAACCCAACGTGGAGGAAGGAAGGAACATATCGAAAAGTCGAAAACAAAAGATTTTTTTTAAAAAAAAATTCTTAATTTACGGAAAGAAAGCAAAACAAAACACATTCTGACATAATAAAAATAAAATAAACATTAACACTGATAGAATACACTTCTAAATGTATCAGTACTGCACAATGTATTTGATAATTAATTAATGGATACTAAATTAAGAACATATTTAATAATTACTAGTGTCAGCTTGTCACACGTAAAGTTATATACAAAATGTAATAATTATCTTCATGTATTTACGGTTAATAATTAAAGTCGTATTGATGCTTTAGTGTCAAAGTGCATTACTATTGATTTCAATACATTGCTATTGGGAGGGGGGTGGCGTTATGAAAATTATAATTGAAAATTAGATCGTAAGAGAGTATTGAAAGTTTGAGAAGCATGCTTTAACTTGTAAGACACTCAATTTCCTTGCTTTTGAATCTTTCTCATGGCCTTGAAGCGCAATTAAAATTTCTTCTTGAATCACTCTCAGTGATTCTGCAAATTCTTCTTGCGCTTGACACAAGATTTCGCTCAATAATATCTCTAATTCCCCATCTTCAAATTTTTTGCGGCTTTCTTTCAGGTTCTTTATCCTTCATAACCATATCAATCCTTTTGAACCAGGACTCACAAGTTGAAACTGATGAAGCATGGTCCCCATAAGCCAGTGGTCTTCAAACTGTTTCAATTCATGGAACCCCTAGAACTAGAAGGTGTTTTCATGAAATCCCTAGAACTTGAAAGTAGTTCAATGGAACCCTATTCCACACTTATACTTAGAAGGACATACACTGCTGGCCACCGTAAATGCAACACCAAAAAAGACAAGAGATAACACAACAAAATTTATTTTGTAGACAACATGTTGACCAAGTATCGAATCATTAAATTTATAGACTTCTGTGAAGTATGGCTCCTGCTAGAATCAGTAGCCAGAGTAGCCGCCATTGTTGGAGATTACCGCTGCCACAAGCCTCGGCATTGATTCAAAGAGATTTTGGATGTGTTCTTGGGATACAGCAGACCAAGCAGCTTCCACACGTTGCTAAAGTTGATCTGGTGTGGTAGCTGGGAGTGTAATCTAGGTCCATCGTTGAGCAACCGTGGACCACATGTTTTCCATCGGCGAAAGATCCTGAGAGCAAGTCGGCCAGGGAAGCAATTCAATGTGGTGATTGACGAAGAACCTTTGGACAATGTGGTCGCACATTATCCTGTTGAAATATGGCTGTGGTCAAACCCTGAAGGTAAGGAAGGACAACTGGCTCCAACACCCCGGAGATGTAGCGCTGTCTGTTTAAAGTACCAGCAATGCGTACTAGAGGAGTGCGAGAGTGATATCCAATACCGCCCCATACCATAATACCCGGTGCAGGACCAGTGTGGCGGTGCATAACGCAGCTGTTCAGCATCCTCTCTCCATGTTGTCTCTAGACTCGAATCCGCCCATTGTGGCGTTGCAGACAGATGCGTGACTCGTCAGTAAAGACAACTTCATTCCATTCTGCCGCCCACATCCTTCAATCATCTCTCCATTGGTGATGGAGACGTCTGTGGTTCTGTGCCAAGGGTAGACCAAGCAATGGACGTCTTGCGGACAGACCACTCTGCTGTAAACGGCATTGAATGGTACGCGCAGACACTGAATGATGCGTTACAGACTCAATGTGCTGTGATACGGTTCGTGGTGTGACTAAGCGATCCGTCACTGCTATGTACACAATTTGCCTGTCCTCACGTGAAGTGGTGCACTGAGGTGGATTCGATCGACCACGTCGGTCCGTCGTACCCTCCAGCATCCAACGGTCACATATCCGCATTACAGTTGTTTGGTTTCGTCCAACACGACTACCGATTTCCCTGATTTCCTCTGTCGAACTCGGATACTTGATCAAAAGCTGATCGCTGTTTTCTACGAGACATAACTGGTCGTTTTTGGAAAAAAACCACAAGATAAACACAATTGCTGAACTTGAAATCGTCAACATTTCTAAGCCTTAAAAAGCGCTTTGAGGTGGCGTCACAGGCGCGCGTGATGTGTGTTTGTGTTGAAATTCTAATCATTTGCATATCTCACCTCCGCTAATGCATGTTGTAAATTTCATGTTATTTGCATGCTTCCTCCAGGGTATTGCATTTACGGTGGCCAACAGTGTATATTTAAATAATATTTAACGTAGATCAATATGTGTTATAGGTACTTTATGTGAAAGCAATTAAAAATATTGCATTTATTATTAAATTTTTTTATCTACTTTTAATATAATTTACTCATTAATAATAGTAATATGTGATCCAAGTGCCGCCTACCCATGCACTATGTTTAGTAACTGGGATATGTGCTTGCATTTAATCACACAAACTGTTGAATTATAGGTCTATTGAAATTACCTGAAGTCGAATTATATATTCTGAGCTCAATTTGTTTCTATACTTTGTTTTTGTAACCATTCAGGTTGAGAAATATTTTTCACTTATACAAATTATTCTGAATGGCATTAAAATGATTATAGATGTGTGAGAAATACTGTGTATTTTGGGTGAATTTGTAACATGCAATTTAGGAACAGTTTTTACTTAAATTTAGATTTTTAACATCGAATTTATTGATATGTCGATAAGTTGCTCCCTCTCTTTTACTGTAGGTGTTTTTCCACAAATACAAAAAGGTGTATTTTCCATTAGAAAGCTATTTAGTTATGCAAGACATTGTAACGAGTATAAAATTATCTGGTTTAACCCGAGATAGTAAACAATAAAATATTCCCAATCGAGTATAAAAGATGTATTCAAAGATTAAACGCTCACACGCGTTTTAATATTCTTTTATTACATGGAACCCCGGGATAGAGCAAGCAATAAAATATTCACAGTGTAGTAGATAGTACCTATAAAGATAAAACGTTTTAATACATTCTTTTATTATATTATAATAAAAGTTTAAAAAGTATTGCAAAATAAAGCTATTATGTATAAATAAAATATTCAGTTTCTTAACGCCAGGGATGAGCTTTAAATTTTTGAAGTTATACAAAACTTTATACAAAACGTGAATTCATTTTGTATACACATTTAATAGATATTTTACGATTTTTTTTATTGTGGCTCATGGAGCCCCTGGATATGCCTTGTTGAACCCCAGGGTTCCATGGAACACAGTTTGAAGACCACTGCAGTACGCCATACACAGCAATCGAGGCCTTTTTCTAGCTGGTATCTCATCGTTATGAGACCTGCAACACAGATAGCATGAAAAAGTTTAAATTTATATTTTAGAGTCGCTATAGGGCAAGGGGAAAAAACCCTGCGATTGTGGTGCATATACTTAAGTAACAAAAAAAAATTTTTTTTCTTTCAAATATAAAACTAGTCTTTCGATCTCATTAAACTTCTAAATATCCGAAAAGAGGGAGACTTTCTCTGATTTTTAGCAATTTTCTAGAAGTTTTGCTCTTTCATTTTTTAATACTGTAGTGGAAATGTAGTGGTATCTGTACTGACACATAAGGAAAAAAAAATATTTCTTTGTTTAGAGAATATCTTCCGATCCCTTATAAATTTTAGAAAAGAATGTAATAGTTTTACAATGTTCATAAATTAAAAAAAAAAAAGCTTTACGGGTGGTTTCACTAACGTTTACGGAGCAACGAAATTATTTCGATACTTGCCGACAAACCAAGGCAAGTTGTTTTTCCTGCCATCGAATGAAACTTGTTCTTTGTCCATCCATAAAACCTATAAATATTTGTAATTTTTAATGTAAGGATGCACTTTTTAGGTAAAGATATATTTCGTCCGTGTAAATAGTGCCGGTTTATCCATTAAGCAGCCAGGGGCCCGGAAAAGCTGAACTCAACCAGATTTTCTGGTTATGATCTTCTGGGCCCAGGGACCGAAATGAGCTTAAATCGACACAGCGTACAGGTTTCCTGCATCGCCCGTTTCTCTTGCTCTCAAACAACTATGCCAGTCGCAACTTGCTGCCTGGTTTGCCAGGCTTATCTGTGAGTAACACAGATTCACTACTTACATTGTTTTAAGCAGACTAAACATTTTTTTATTAGAACTATTTATTTATTTAATTAAATTAACTACACCTAATGTAATTTCTTATCACAATCAGCTGTAACTCTTTTAATTTAACTCTTTATATTTTCCACTCAAGTCAAAATTAATTTTAAACTTTGAATCCCTTTAAATGTAGTATTTTTGGCTAAGAGGTTAAGTTAAACTCAAGTAACTCAAAGCTATTAAAATAGGATTTTGAGCTTTCGTAAGGAAACAGGAACTCCTCCCGCCATTCAACCCGTTTAAGTAGCTAGGGCTGAGAAGAGTTTTTAAAGTCAAGTTGCTTGTTTTGAAAGGTACGAAGACCAAAACTTAGTGCTCAGGAAGCACACGTTCGTTTGTTATTGTCTTGCCTTAGTTACGTCATGGACTACAATTGCTAATGATGCAAAGTTTGTCTACGTATAGTATAGTCAATTTCGTTGATACAATTATATTTTAAAGTTGATTTATGTTATATTTACTTTTTTTAACTGTTATTTAATATGGCTAGTTCAGCAAAAAAAAAAGTGCAAGAAAGTAAATTGTGTGAAAAGTGCAAGAAAGTAAATTGTGTGAAAAGTGCAAGAATTTCAAACTTGGTGGACCGAGAAATATGGCTTGATTGGTAAAGGTGACAAAGCGGTGTGTGTTTTATGTTCTGGAACATTGTAATGTAAAACATTGTCTACAAAGTGGCATCTTGAAACAAATCACATTTTATTAAAACAGCGAACCAGAGCAAAAAGAATTGATTGCAAGTGCAATAAAAGACAGCAATAAACAGTCGACGTATGTAATTAAATATGTTAGCAAAAATTGTCATACGAGTGCGGCAAGTTACCCGGCTGTAAATGTCATTGCTCGGTATAGTAAACCTTTTCAAAAGGGAAAGATTTTGAAGGAACCCTGGTTAGCATGCGCGTCCTCATTTATTTGATGATTTTAATAATAAATATATATATATATATATATATATATATATATATATATATATATATATTTCATCCCATCAAAGGTATTCCTCTATCTAGAAACACAATAAAAGAAGATCAAAACAGGCCTGAAATGTAACAGATAAAAAAATGACATTAACTCCGCTCCTTTTATATTACTGTATCTTAACGTAAGCACAGACGTCATTAAATCTGCACGTTTAGCTGTTTTTACCCGATGCTCTGTAGGAAACGTCATTATATGGAACAATTAAATGCAATAACATCGTTGCTAAAAACTACAAAGGGCACAGATATTTGCTTGCTGAGAAAAAAAAGGGATATTAAGAAAGATGTTTCACACACACACAGTAACAACTGAGAAATTGTGCTCCAAATATGGGGGGGGATATATGTATATATATACATGGTTTCACATATTAATTTATTTCAAACAGACATAGAACATTCGACTCTTGAATGCCATCATTCATCAACAAGCCTTGTGTGGTAAGAGTGTTTTAGCATCTCTTGAAAATGTAATGGCGTTAGTAACAAAAATAGCCAATCTCATATCGTCGCAAGCTTTAAATAAGCGAAAGTTTGATGCTTTGTTGGATTCAACTCGGTGTATAATGGCTCTTTAATGTATAATAATGTTCGTTGGCTGAGCCTCGGGAACGTATTTCAGTTGCTTGGAAGAAATCAGACTTTTTCTGCAAAATGAGAAGGAGATTGAACTGTACTCACAGTTGTTGGATGTTATGTGGCTTTCAAAATTGATGTTTTGTACAGACATGTCAATGTTTAATGAATTGAAAGCCTAGCTTCAAGGCACAAATAAAACAATTATCGTCATGTTGAATCTCATTCATGCTTTTAACGCTAAACTGCATGTTTTCAGAAACGGTGCTATGACAAAAAATTACAAGTACATCCCAAACTGGAAAAAAAAAATTATCAAAGATTTAGATGTGCATGACGAAATAAAAAGTTATTGGATAATTTATTTCCGTAATTGATTTTTTAATCAAAGAAATTTTTAGCGAGATTTTATCAGTTCCAAGGATTATTGGAAACGCTCAAATTTTTTATGTACTCTGATGTGACTTCATCTGATAAACTGAACATGTCCCAATTCGATTAGTTGGAAATTGAAGAATTCGAAATGCAACTGATTAATTTCCAGTCTTGTTCAATTGGGATTCAAAAAATTTTTGAAAGAGGAAAAATTTGGAATTGATTGAAACAGGAAAGATTAACAAGAAACATAAGAAAAAATGCTAGGGACGAAATTTTGGAAGCATTAAATTCGATTCCAGACACATAAACTATTTGAAGAAGCTGACTCATGCTATTTTAATCATAATTTCATCTACCTATGCATGCAAGTCGTTATTTTTACAGCGATGAATAACATTTAAGACTCTCTTAGAGCCCGTTTTGCAGATGACTCCGTTTCAGCATGCATTTTGCTATAAGTAACATCTTACAATCCTAGGATAGGTCATTTATCTACTAATGTGCAACAGCAGAAGTCACATTTTGCATGTAATTTGAGGTACACGTATAACTAAAGCATATACTACTATACAATGCAAAATATATTTTTTCGAAGTATATAAATAAAGAGTTTTGAGTTATCAGTATTTAGGTTTATTATTTTCCCAATAATCACACTAGTCAAAATTATTTGATGGCACGTCTATACTCCAATAAACATTTCTGCAGATAAAATGGCACTTTGATCCATAAAGGTTTACTGTTGCATGATTCTAAAACCGCTTTCCTAGGAGGAACCGTAATTTATGCAAGTGTGAGTTGCTATTTAAAGGCAAGCGAAGAGAGAGAGAGAGGGAGGGAAGTCGATCGTCATCAGGCTGATGCTGAAGTCAGAGTGTTAAAGTTACAATAATCGAAGCCGTCGGCTTTTCAGGAAAGAGAACTGAGATCCCAACGGAGAAAGTCATCTGTGTGTCCTGTGGAATCAACCATCAGTTAAGTGATCCAATGAATTGTTATTGATATCTAGTGTGACGTTTGAAAAAAATAATGTTAGCGTGATATTTATTAATTTAAATATTTGGTCTATTTACTTCCAGCTATTAATTACAGTATATACATTGAAGTTATTAAAAATATTGGTTAGTTCATTAGAGTCCACACACACACAGAGAATTTGATGTCTGTGAGGGGAGATATCACAACCGTTCTGTTCGATGATTTTCAATGGACTTCTTCTGAACTTGTATGGACGCCCCCCTCGGGTGCCCTTCTCCTAGATTATCAGCGTGAACTAGAGGTGTAGGAATAAATGAACTAGAAGCTTCCATAATCTTAATATTACTTTATTAAGATCTTAACTTAAACCAATAACAGATTAGATAATACGATGTGCGAGAGAATATACGGTGGCTAAACACACAATATATAATAGCGAAATAACGTATCTCGGACCACTATCAATATCTAACTCGCCTAAGCTCAATTTCAATGCGATCACAGATCCGAATATTTATATAGTCACTCCTACCTTAGTGTCCGACGAAACAACAATCTAACCAATCCTAGCTAAATTTGCGGTTTACTGGCGTGCAATGGTATGCACCTTGACTAAGGGCTCTCTGTCACGGGTAACTTTTCTTGATTGTCACTTAACTTCTCGAAATACCTTTCACACTTGAAACACTAACTATCATGACATTCCCCAAATGCCACACCGCTTACTCTAAACTTCTGCTATTTAAAAGCTTCTTAATTTGCATATTTCCTTCACGTTTTACTTCTCGTGTTGGTTGGAAAAGAGTTGCCATTTAATCTGGCCCCAAAGAACCCAAAAGGACATGTTAATAAAAAAACGCGTGAGCCCATCACAAACTCTCCAGGGTCTCGGGATGGTAGTAGTCGGCCCTTTATCCTCGAATTACATCCGGCTCGTGGGTGGAGTGGGGTTTCTAATGGTGTGAATGGTTGTCGGAGCGATGATCAAAGACAAGACCTCGCAATATTTTAAGGGTGCATGTGTGCATAGGAACGTGGTTATCCTATCCACAAAAAGATGCCAACTATTCAGCTGTGTGACGCGGAAGCGTACACTTGGTCAGTAATTAAGTTGATCTCTCCCTTTGTTTAAGTTAAAGTTTGATAGTAAATTGATACGTAAAATAAATATGTGGATTTTATTAAAATGCCTTTTAAATGTGTGCCTCCAAATCCACGAGGGACCGAAGGGTCGCAACAATTTCTCTGTACAAGCCGAAAAAAAATTTGGGAACTTTTTTATGTAGTACGAGGGTCAGATTACGTACGCATTAATAAAAAAACGTAGTTTATTTACTTTACATTTTCAGTTAGCCATGTACAAGAGATTTTGGTATTTGGGGGTTTTGAATGCTATATTTATTTAAAAAGAATAAAAAGTCTCATAAAACCTTCAAAGTGGGCTTCAGAATCTGAGTTTCCCAATTTTACGTAAAATTCTCATCCTTTCACTGGGATGTTTAAATGCATACGATAAATTTCAAACTGGCAATCTTTTAAATTTTAAATGATTAAAACTAAAAAAGGGCAAACTATTGATCTAATGTCACTCCCCAAATTTCTACTGATAGGAGATTTAGATTCCACAGGGAATCAGGCGCTCCATCAAAGCTGTCAACACCTGGACATGAAACGTAGGCCTAAGCCCACGTGCTGCCTATTTTGGTTTTTTCATCTCTCTTACAGAGACGTAATAAGGCATGGGCCTACTGTGCCCGCGCCCAGGGCCTCGCCATCACTGGGGGCCTCGTTTCCTTCTCCACTTTGTCTTTATAAGATGATGATCAGGATAATTTTAATGATCAAATATTATTCCCGTACATATTCTTGAAAAAACCGAGAATTTCAAACTGCATGTCAACTAGTAAAAGTGGTAAGATTGTATTATCATGCGATGTCCGTGGTGTCCATGTCTAGGCCTAGGTTTAATACAATAAACAGTCATTCAACTCATTTAGTCGAAATGCGGCCATCAGTCGAGTCGACTATTGGCTGGGTTTTTGAGATTGTGAGTCGTAATTTGTTTCAAATTACTTTTTGAACGAGTATTTCACAACGCATGCTATGTACTATCAACTTATAAAGATCTCATGGAGTGCCTAATTTTGCATAGGGGCCCTACGCCTCAAACAATCTTAAGACACGTCCCTGCTCTCTTAATGTAAGGCATTTTTATCTTCACTCTCAAACTTGTTTCTGATTTATAAAGAAATGCCTACCAAATATATACTGAAGAATTATTAGCAAACTTGATCGCTTGTACTTTGAAATTAACCGTATACTGTTATGCCACAACGTTAATTTTCCAAACAAAAAAAAAGAAAGAAAATGGCGCAGAAAAATAACACAAGCACAAATAAACAAGTCGGGGGGATGTGTAACTTCAGATAGGATTATCAGAAATAAAACTATAGTCATTGTGGAGTATGGCGCTTTATTTTATTGCAGTTTTGTGTTCATTCCCGTCAGCTGCATTAGAAATAAAAAAAACTACAATTTCATTAAAGTATATTCCACTGTTATACCTGCTTGGCAACATTTTCGTCCTCATGATGACATGTTAGAAAATTACGAGATTTTTTTCTTCCCCTGATTCAAGGCTTTCATTTTTTTAGGTAAACTAAAAAACACGCACACACAAACTCTTGCCTTATATCGGATCGACCTATAAATATATATTTGAGTAGTGGGTGATTCAAATATGTCAGCTTTTCAGGAACAAAGATAATTTTTTATAACCTAATAGCAAGATGTCAACTCTTATCAGTAATCGCTTTGACAGCACTCCTACAGCGATAAGACACCAAATAACGATCGAGAAAGGCTCTGCGTCTACTGTAATTTATCATCTCAACAAAATACGAAATGAACAAGTTCTAAATTCCTAAAATGTAGTGAGACGCTCTTCTCACTACATCAACTCGTTATCTTGTTTTTCTCCAGATAATAAGATAATAAATGGAGTTACAACTTCATTTCAAAACAACAGATGGTAGACAACTGAACAGATCATAATCTCAACATTTCTCATTCAGTCTTTCTCATTTTGAAAAAAAAAATAATTGAAATATATGAGCTTCTACGTCTCGGGGGTTCTGGAAAAATCGCAGACGTAATAGGGTAAAAAAAAAAGAATGTTGGTTGTGTCTTTTCTGAGTGTCATGATTTACGTTGAATGAAGAAGGTTCTAAATTTTTTTTTTGACGTAGTGTTATTTTTTCTTGAACAAGATGTGACAGTGGCAGTCCAGTGGTTATGTCGCCAACTCGTGACCGGCATTGTCGAGGCGTGGGTTCGAGCCCTGTGTCCACTGAAGATCCTTCGTGTAGAGCAGCGATACTCAACCTGCTGCCCGCCGAGCCTTTTTAAGTGACCCAGGCATGACCCATTACTCTGAAAAATTAAGTTATTTAAGAACAATGTATTAAAAATTTGGCGGGAAATTCTTTGACAAGCAATCAAATCTATCAATTTTGCTTTTTTGCTGTCGAAGTCGTACGACGGCGAATCGATATTCTTTTTTCTATTTGTAACGGGTACGGTTAGTGATTACAGTCAACAGTAGAGTTGCTACAATTTTACGGGTGGAACTATAATTTTTAACAATCCTTCATACCTTGCAAGCAAAAAATATTCGAACTTTTTCGAGGTTGACTGTTTTGCAGTGAAAAACAAACATGGATCAGTACTTGTTTGATTTGTCACGAAAGTGTCCCTGCCCTAAAAATCTAAATGATGCTAACGAGAAAGTCTGCGTAATTTTTGAAGCGTACGTAGCAATAGTACAAGGGCGCAATTACGCCCCAATGCTCACAGCCTAACATTCAATTTCAACGCGCAATCTTTGTCGATTTGCTTCTGGAATGCGGACGGACTTCGACCCAAAATTTGTGAAGTCCGCGACTTTGTATCAGAACAAAACTCTGATCTGTTGTTAGTTCAAGAAACGAAACTACAACCCGGTCTAGATCCACTTATTGCGAATTATCGTCTTCATAAAGACGACAGAAATAATTTTCCGCGTACTCGAACAGATGGAGGTACCGCTATTTACTGCAAAAATAATTACGATCATAACAGAGTTCCATTACTGACTCTGCAGTACATGGATGCAATCGCAATCGAAATTAAATTTAATAATTTCCCCCTATCCGAATTGTTTCAGCGTACGCTTGAAACACCCCGGAAAATAATAGAAAATTTCCTGATAAAGATTTTCTCAAAATTCTTAATTCTGGCCAAAATATTATCATTGCTGGAGGCTTAAATGCCGCGCACCGTACGTGGAGTAACGCTAGATCAAATGCATTCGGCTATGCTCTCCGCAAAATTGTTAATAATAAATAGAATGTAAGGATTGTAGCACCGCACACTCCTACACATATCAACGCTAGCTCTAGACCGGGTGCAAAAGATTCTATTATTGATCTAGCAGTTCTTAAAAATATCCCCTTCAATCATGATATTAGAGTTATAGATGATCTTGAATCAGATCATCTACCGGTCATTCTTACTCTATATACTGGCTCTGCTCTAATCAAAATTCCGGATCAACTCTCGACCAATTGGGAGAACTTCAAATTTCTTTTAAATAACAAACCACTCCCCATCCCTCCTTCCTCCAGCAATGACGACCTCGAAATTGTAATTAGAAGGCTTGGAGAAAATATCTCTGAAGCTCTCATAGAAGCTTCAAAACCTAAATTTAAACAACCCTCATTAAAATTCCCCTCCGAAATTAGAGCTAAAATTTGCCACAGAAATCGTATTCGGAAATTTTGGCAACGTACAAGAGATCCTGCAGTGAAATCTGAGTTCCGAACACTCTGTCGTGAGGTTACAAAAGACATTAGACACTTTTTTCCAATCTCGTTGGGAATCTCACATAGCGGCACTTACGCCGGAGACAGGCACTCTTTGGAGGAAAATCTCCCTATTCAAAAACCCACCTCAAAACATCCCCCTTTAAAGGGTGCACTTGGCAGTGTGGCAAATCACCCTCTGGAGAAGGCGGAATTGATTGCTGACAGCCTTCAAAAGCAGTTCGAACCCAACTCTGAAGCTGAAAACGACCGTTTTACAGCGCGTACACAAAGGAAAATTAAAAGATTCCTGGACGCTCCTACCTGTCTCGACCTGGAAAAAACAACACCAGGGGAAGTACAGGAAAATATTAAAAAGCTTAAGATCAATAAATCTCCTGGATTGGATTTAATTACAAATCGCATCCTTAAAAATCTCCCCCTCAAATTTGTTCTTTTTATTGTCATGTTGTTCAATCTATTGATGGAGAACTGTCATTTCCCTAAGAATTGGAAGACTGCCGTGGTGGTCCCCATACTTAGACCCGATTCTGATGATACTCGACCTCAAAATTACCGTCCAATCTCGCTACTCAGTAGCTTGAGCAAAGCGTACGAATTTGTTCTTTTGAATCGCCTTAATCAGCACTGCATAGCCAGGAATATTATTATTCCTGAACAGCATGGCTTTGTCACACAGTGCTCCACAGTAACCCAGTTACTAAGAGTTTTGAGCTGATTCATCACGGCTTTCAAAATAACCAGGCCACGGGTGTGCTTTTTGTGGATATACCCAAATCCTTTGACAAAATTTGGCATGATGGCTTGCTATCCAAGATGATGCGACTTGGGCTTTCGGACCAACTCATCAAAATTATACACTCCTACATAAACTCCCGTGAATTTAGGGTAAGAGTTGAAAACAGTCTCTCCACCCCACATCCAATTCTCAGTGGGGCACCACAAGGATCTTTATTAGGGCCCAAGCTCTTTAATCTATATATCAACGACATTCCCAAGGCTTCCGAAGTCCACTTAGCGATGTACGCGGGCGACACTGCCCTTTTTACCCAAAACATTTATAACTGCAATATCATTGAGCGGCTACAAAATTATGTCATTCGACTCAAAACCTGGCTTAACGACTGGAAAATAAAGGTTAATGCGTCTAAAAGCGCATGCCTCCTCTTTACGAGACAGCGGTGCATCGGAAACCTCCCGCATGTTAACATTTTTAATCAGCCTGTCCCCTGGGTTACTGAATATAAGTACCTAGGGTTAATACTTGATACTAAATTAAACTTTGCTAAACACATCCGTTCCGCCCACCAAAAGGCGGCTGGAATGAGATGCACTCTAAATCGCTTGATTTCTCCCAAGAACAAGCTCGCATTAAAAGGCACAAGGTTCTATTATACAAAGCCATTCTTTGCCCCATCATGCTGTACGCTTCTCCCATCTGGGCAGGAGCGGCAGTTACTCACCTGAAAAAATTGCACACTTTTCAAAACGAAGTCTCCCATAAAGATCTTAATGTTCCGCCGCTTCTTGATTTCATCAAAAAACAATCAGAAAATTTCTTCAACCGGTTACCACATATTTCAAATGAATCTATCCGGGAAATCCCGGCCATAAGACAATTCTATTCCTAGCTCTTCTAAGAAACCTAGAGCAAATCTTAATTACTCGTATCAACATTTCCCAGCCCTGAAAAGGATGAGAATGTCTTGATACGAATTAAAAAATTATGAACTTTATTGTTATAGTAGTTGCTTTCTTTTGCAAGACTTCACTCACTCTAATTTTTCCCTCCGCGCCATGTAAGTTTTTGATCGCGTTTAGTATGGCAACTTCATCCCTCATGATCTTATTTTAAACTCCTCTACCTGTTCTTACTTTCTTCCAAGTGGCTATTTAAAACTTCCTTTCAATAACCGCACGGAGTTATCTTGGAGGTAACGTATAACGGACTTAAAAATATTATTTTCTTAATCCTTGTTCTTAAAGAAACCCTTTTCTCTCCCCTCGTTCCGTCGAGATGCGGCAGACGGTTGAAAGACGGGCTTTGCTGTCTTGGAGATGTGACGTCATTTTCTCTTCGTTTTCCCATAAAGGCGAAGCAGAAACTAAATCAACTGGGAGAGTGGTTTCCCACCCAACCCTCCACCAGCGTTGTTGCGCAGCATTTAATGTGGACTGCTTTCTAATTTTTTATGTAACTTCAACAAATTGCTATCTGTTCAATTTATTCTGATGAGTGGATATAATAGAGTTTTCTCTAAGGTTCCACGTAAATGTATAACCGTTACCGTTACCTCACAAAAGTGCGGCATTTAAAAATGTCAGTAAGCAGGAATAATTCAATGACACTTTCCCTCAAGATATCTTTCAAGAGTTGTAAATAAACTTTATTCAATATTCTTTACAACAGCAACAAAGTGTTTTGTCAGGGTCCCAGCAGGAACAGAGACATCGCATGAAGTTTGTTATATTATTGATAATCATATGAATTGATTGATTGAATATTAACATAGCACTGTTCAGCTACACGAGGGCTTTTGGCGACGGACCACGTAATTTTGAACCATGGTCAAGTGACGTGGACGACACCTGAGCTGGCACCCCCTCTCCTAACTACCACACCACACCAACGGGAGGACGTTTCAGCTCTCGACAGATTTAACGTGCATCGCTGCCCTACAAGGCGGGTCTTTAGTGGTACTGGGATCGAACTCGTGACCAAGCAAGCCACGATCCGACACCTATACCACTCGGCTACCGCGGCCCAAGATAATCATATGAAACAGTTTACTAATGCAAAAATTGTGAAGGAGCGTTTCTGAAATTCTTTTAATTTAGAATTAGTGAGAAAAATAAAAAAAATAGTAACTAAAAGAATAAAAAAACAGGAGTTATATAATATTTTGATAAATTTTCCACATTTCAAATTTCCAGTGTTATCTTGATCTTAAAGCATCCCTCCCCCCGTTTAACCTCATGTTGTTCATGTTGCGGCCCGCGGGAAATAGCTAACATATGTGTGTGCCCGCGTGATGTGGCTGACATATGTATGCGGCCTAGCAGAAAAAAGGTTGAGTACCCCTGGTGTAGAAAGATTGCTGTATGTTAAATCTGTCGAGGCTCAATTTCGTCATATGGCTGCGGGGTTGAAGTCTGATGAATGAAGGTTCGAGGTCTGTTACCAATATTAAATGAGTCGGCAGTTGATTCATTTATGTACTGAAGGTCGTTCGCACTTTATGGAAACGATTTTGATAGTTGATTTTTATCTTTAAATGCCGTATTTTCTGTGGCGCGATTTTCTTCTATCTGATAGCCATGATTCTTGACAATAGTACTCTTAGTACTAACCGAGTGTACCAAAGTCCGTTCAGTGTGTGTTCTTGGATGCCGTTTTCCTAAGACTCGCTTTAATAAACCGAAAGCACAGAATTCCATTAAATAAGCGTCAGGTGATTTTACAGATATTTCATCAAATGGGATACACTTGATTCCTGTTTCTGAATCTTTCGTTACTACTAAATAAGCGACAGTTTACTTCGACATGTGACTAGAAGCTGTGTCCATATGAAGCTTCAATGTCCACTTTATCAATGTCCTTTCCACATAAGGCTGGAATTTCTTCTTCTAAAATTGGTTCTAAAATGTTCTGTTGATAAAGAATTAATTATAATTTTGGCTTTACTTGAGACTTTTTTTAGTTTTCAAAGTGCCGTTGTAACAAAATCCTGAAAATATCATGAATCTCTTTGGGAACTTGTCTACATGGACGAAGCTATTTCCTACTTCCATTCCCGTCAGTTTGAGCTATAGAAAATTGATCTTTTATTACAGTCGCTTAAATATACATGTGTCTCATCGAGTGTTACCACAAATTTCCCTTTTTTAGGAGTTCTTTTTCTTATAGTTTTCTACAATTCTAAATGTTGGGTTTGAAAATCTTTTTTAACTTTAAATCTTTATGAATAATTTTACTTACAGTACCGGTAGACATTCCTAGTTTCGATACAATGAATCTTTGAGACGGCGGATTTACTTTTAGGATCAGAGACTTCCTTTTCTTGATTGTTGCTTGTGTTCGGAAAAGTTTTCGTGGACATGTTTTCATTTTTACTTCCAACTATATATAGACGTTTTTTTTTTCTTTCATTCAAATTTAATATATCATAAATACCTTTTTTTGATATGCAATAACCGAGATTTTAACACCGCCTTATACTTTGTTGATGCGAATATTTCTCTTCGGAAAGCGCAGTTACGTAACCTACGAGTCATCTATCGATTTTAGGAGCCATTTTCATAATAAACCTTTTATTTTACATTCTAGTCTAAAGAAAACATTAGCAGACGATTATTTTGAAGTTTTGCTGAAGTGTTATCTCAAAATGTAAACGAAAAAATTAATTAAAAATTATTTCCATAGAGTCTAAGCGACCTTCTGTAAAATAAAAAGGGGGAGGGGAAGGTATTTATACAAAAAGTAGTCGCGTCTTTTTCTAATAAATACATAACCTGAGTTTTCCAGAATAAGTTTTGTTTTGATCTTTTTTTTTAAATGTATATCTGAAGTGGAGGTGTTTATTGTACATATTATATTTATGAGTAGATTTGAATGTTATTTTTCTTTTTCTCTTACGGTGTGCTTCTTTAGTTTTGTATCTTTTTTAATGCCAGCGTTTATTTGAGTCTGTAATTCCAGTCTTGGCAATCTTTCTTAATATTTGCCCGTAATTTAAAATTGTATGTTTAAATTTGCCTTTGTACGTTTCTCCCGCAAAAATGAAAGAAAAATTTTTTTCCTTAGATGTTGAATGCGGAGGTGATTATTTCCCATGTGAAGACTTATTGCTCTGAAATGTTCGGGGGTGATCTCGGTCTTTTTAGGCATTCCATTAATGATCCTCATGCAAAACTTCAAAGTACGACGTTAGTAAAAAAAATCTTTAAACAATAAAAATAAAAAAAAGTCTGGTCAAAAAAGGAGATTGTGTATCATTTATTATTAGAATTATTTAGAAAATCATCTTTAAATTATCAATAATGAACATGCATAACAGCCACCGTATATTTTCTAATATAAGCCGAGAAGGAATTTTTCCTTCAAAAATTTGTTTAAAATTCGAGACCTGTTTTTAAACCGAATTGAAAAGAAAAAATACCTGTAATTTTGAGCAGCATGAGAGCCAAACTGTTGCCAAGGGTGTAAAATGGGCGGAATATTGTACATGTTTACTATAAAGTGAGACGTCAACGACTAAAGCCTTATTTCTAGTAATCTTATCTGAAACTAACACACTTTTCGATTCATTTGTTATTTTGTACCCTATCTTGTGCTAGTTTAATTTTCTGTCCATTTTTTTTGTTTGAAAAATCATCGGAGAAAAAAATTTGCATAAGGCAAATGTGATTGTTGATCTATGTTTCATACCTTGGAAGAAAAATTCTCCGCATGATAAACATATACATTCAGACATTCCAATGAATGAATATAAATTTTAAGAACTTTTCGGGAACTCTGGTTTTGATACAATTTTTATACGATTTATGTGACTTTCTTTTTCTTTCAAAATAAAAGCTCTCCAAATTTTAACAGGTTAACATTGCAAGCGCTTGAATAAGGAAAAATGTCAACAAAGGAAAGGAAAATGCTTTTCCTACATATTTTTTTCGAGATTAGCAAATTTATATATAAGCCAAACCAATTAATTTAACTTTAAAAAAGTTCTAAAAATTATCGGCTTATACCGGGAAATTAACTAGAGTAATATCCTTAACGGTGGAAATTAAAGAGTGTTTTTTTCCAGGTATAGAAGTTTAAGTTGGCATTACTTTCCAAGATGGCGACCGATTTAACAGCTGTCAAGTGATTTATTCTCAGTTTGGTTTGGCAGTTCATCAAAACGATCATCAAGCAAGGCGTAGATTCGTCGAATGGGCCCAAAACGAGATTGCCGTTGCTCCCGATTTTCATAAGCGAATTTTGTTTAGCGATGAAGCGCACTTCTGGTTGAATGGCTACGTCAACAAACAAAACTGCCGCATTTGGAGTGAAGCTAATCCACAAGTGTATGTCGAAACCCCGTTACATCCAGAAAAACTGACTGTTTGGTGCGCTTTATGAGCTGGTGGAATCATTGGTCCGTACTTCTTCAAAAACGATGAAGGCCACAACGTTACAGTCAATGGTGATCGGTATAGAGCCATAATTACTAACTTTTTCATTCCTGAATTGAACAATCATGATGTCCAGGAGCTGTGGTTCCAACAAGACGGCGCAACATGTCACACAGCTCGTGCCACAACTGATTTATTGAAAGACACGTTTGGTGACCGCCTAATTTCCCGTTTTGGACCTGTGAATTGGCCTCCAAGATCTTGTGATTTAACACCGCTAGACTATTTTCAGTGGGGCTATGTAAAGTCATTGGTCTATGCGGATAAGCCACAAACGCTTGACCATTTGGAAGACAACATTCGCCGTGTTATTGCCAATATACGGCCACAAATGTTGGAAAAAGTCATCGAAAATTGGACGTCCAGATTGGACTACATCCGAGCCAGCCGTGGCAGTCATATGCCAGAAATCATATTTAGAATGTAATGCCACAAGATTATCTTTCGAATAAAAAAAATTCATGTCAATCGAATAATACATCGTTGTTTTATTGTAATTTAAAGTTCTATACCTCTAAAAAACACCCTTCAGAAGGGGAATTATTCTTCTTTTATTAATTAGAAGGGGAATTATTTCTAACACTCTCTTAAAATCGCTGAGTTCTATAAATGCAACTATTTGGAAAAACATGCACAAAAGGTACTTTAAAAATTGAAAACATTTTTACGAAAAAAATTAGAATTCGGATATTAATACAGACATTGTATTAACCCATTAAGATGTCAGTTTTTTTGCCCAAAATGTTCCCGACAAAAGGCACATTTTTTATTGATTATAACTAAGCATAATAACGCAAAATGCGGAAATGGAAGACTTTTAGTTTAATCTTCAATTTTAAAGTTAGCACACTATTTTTTTATTTTTTAATTGTAGGACACAAAACCTCCTAATTGTTTGATTTTTATAAGTACTCCCTGCACGCTATGAAGAATGTTTCATGTATCTTAAAAGAATTTCTCTCATGCTTAAAAAAAATTTCATGTTCGTACCTCTTTTTCAAACGGTTGAGTTTTGTGTGTGTGTGTGCATATACACAACATTATTTGAAGCATGGTGTAATACTCAGTCTTGCATAGCAATGGGGAAAGAGATAATATCGACCTTTTTGGATTATCTTTCTATTTTCATTTCTTTACAAGCAACCAATTGCACATTGTCATACCAATCTCTGTTCTGTATTACATATTTTCAAGAATCTAAATTTCTACCTTCAAGGAAAAATTCCCCCTTCACCGCAAAGAAAATCCCGGATGAGAAGTATTTCAGTACCATGGACAAATTAAATCTTTTCAAAACACTCTCTGGCACTAATAATCTCACTAAAAGAATTAAAAACATAAGGGCAAATATTTTCATTTGGTAATTTTTTCTTGATTAATATTTTCGATATCTGTACTCTCTATTAATATATATATATATAGTTGTGAAGATCCCCTTGGATCTCACTTTGAGAACGAGAATATTTGGAGTCAGATAAGAGCCAGTAGCCATTTTTATAAATAACTTCCTTTATTTGGTAATTTTTCCCAAATAGAATCAAAGACTTTTAATAACAAATAAATCAAATTAGCTATATGAGGTTTAAAAGGGACTTTCCTTTAAATTAACTTAAATATCTAATGATCCAATTAATTAACAATTAGAATATCGATCACGCAGAGATTACCGCGATAAGAGATCCCAGATTTATATTCAATAATGTTCCTATTGAACATTTAACTTTAATCTCACTCCTAATATAAAACTTTAACGAGACTTTAAATATAAATCAATATTTACCACACAGAATCTCAACTCTTCCTGAGATTAAATTATCCACCAAGAAATCTTCAATAATAAATCTCTCACTTCACCGTTATACCTTCCTGCTTCAATCTCTCTCTCCTACTGCTTTTTACTTTACTATTCCGTTTGACTTAAATACTTTATCTAATCTGCATAACAAGGAATCCTGTTCTCTTTTTGGAGCTGATTGGAAATAGGTAGGGGAATTAAATTTCCCTAAAAAAGACGACTCAGAAGGCTAGTGATAAAGTGCCGTATAGGTTTGTCACATAGTATAATAAAATAAAAGTGAAGAATAGCAGAACCCACAGTGCTACACAGTTATATATATATATATATATATATATATATATATATATATATATATATATATATATATATATATATATATATATATATATATATATATGTTGGAGTATTTCAATGACAATATACAAAAAGTGGTCTTTCTTCTTCCTCCGTTTCGAAACTAATAAAAAACAAGCATTATCAAAAAAAATTTTTAATTCAATTTCAATTTAGGTCAACAAAGAAAAATTTTATTTTAATTCATTTTCATTAAATAATTACTATTCATATAAATATGTATATACATATGACAGAATCGCAATATTAAGTGGCAAAACACCTTTTAAATTAACATTGAAAACATTTTAACCACATTAAGTTTGTAATTAAATTTTTTAATTAAAGTTTAATGTAATGAGTAGGAATTTTTTTTTATCTTAAAACCAGTGGAAAAGGAATTCTGACGTCTAACTAGTATATATGATTATTTAAGTTAAGTTAAATCTTCGTCTCAAATTTAACAAAAGCTGTTTTATCCAATGCTGCTGCCATCTAGAGGAATAACATTGACTGAGAGAGAGAGAGAGAGAGAGAGAGAGAGAGAGAATTATATCTCTTAAACTATAGTTAAGTAATTTAATTAAATTAATTAATTAATATATTAGATAAAACTGTATTAATATCAAGTGTCATCATCCACTATAAGTTTTAATTAAAACGTATTTGAACTTGAAGTATTTTATTAAAGATTGAAAATTTGAACAAATATAATATATATATATATATATATATATATATATATATATATATATATATATATATATATATATATTTAAATAAATATATATAGTGAGAGTGTGAACTAATAGTAGGAATTGAAAAAGAAAATGGAGTGTGATTTCATAGATATTCACTTTTGAAATGTGTTAACAGTTTTTTATTATGTTTTTCCTTTACTTTGCATACAAAGTATTTTTTTTTAAATTTATAGACTCGAACAATTTTTCCCTTCCTTATCTTGTCTTTTGGTTTCTGTACTCCAGAGTTACTCTTTAATCGTCTCCATTGAGCAATTCATGTGCGTCATTCACAAAATTAAACGAAACTAGAATTCCCGCCGAGGACTTCTTCATTTTCTTATCTAAACTAAGTTTTATCTCATTAAACTTTATCATATCCCTTTAAATTTAAATAACAAATTTCAAAAGCAGGAGTTTAACCGTATGAGGATAATTGGTTGAAACTTCAAAGCCTCTTTAACTCCCTCTTTCCTTCCATTAATTTTAAAAACCACGATAATATTATGCGTTATAACGAAATAGATTTAATATTAATTCAACTGTTCCATATTATTGAATTATTTCAAAAGAGAAGCTATAATAAGGCAACCTATTTACTCTATCAATGAAAATGTAATGAACTTTACAAAAATTTCTTCTTGGAAAAAAATTGGACTTTAAACTTTCCAAATAAGGAGTCGATTTAGATTGCAATCAACAAAACTCCTCAATTTGTGATGTTAATTAGATGATTTTTTTAAAAATTTATTTCAAGATATGTGACTAAAGTCATGTTCGTCTTCGGTAAATCCTTTTTGTGTACAAGGCACCTTGAATAGTTCACCAAAACATACCAAAGGGTCATTTTAACAATATTTTGAAATTTTTTGTTATTTATAATTTTATAAGTATATTTGCGTGTATGTGTCTCATACCTATTTATAAAAAAAAGAATTAAATCTTTTTAAAGGTTTTTAAATATTTCTTACATTCTATGCTACTATCTTTTCCTTAGAAAGGATTCTAGAATAGCGTCGATATTACAGTTGAATTACAGAATCAACTGTGTATATGCTTCAAAAATGTACTGTGGGCTACAAGTATCAACTTTAATAAAAGCTTTTTCACCTAGACATAAGATTTGTCTACATGCATTATTACTTTATCTATCTGTGTTTGTTTAGTCAGTTTACGAAAGCTTTAAAAGTGTTATTTTTAATTACCTTTTTAATCGCAAACTTCGACTTTAAATATACATACAAGGTGTCCCAACTAATTTGTTACAAATAGCTAGGAGTGGTAGGATACACTTAATTGTCTTGGCAGCACACACGATTGCCAGCTCAGGAACGCCTTCCTGACAAAGTAGAGGACAGTGAATAGAATTGGGTGTTTTGAGCGGACTTGTTTGGAAGCTTTATTTTGCATTTTTTTTTACATAAAACACAAGGAAGTGATAAAAAATAAGAGAAACGTTTAAATGATACGGATGCATGTCAATGCTCTTCAGAATTCTCCACACGCTGTGTTGAGTGAAACCTCCATTTCATTCACGATACCTCGCTTGCTTTAACTGGGAGTGCTCTCTGCCAGACCTTACACAATTTGCACGTTGGTAGAGATATCTCTCGCTCGATCCCGATTACATGTCGCTTTATGGAAAGAACAACTGTCACCTAAAGGCTGGTGTAGGAGCGTAAACATGGCATGGATATAGTTAGCCTCAATGGTTATTTTAGAGTGAATGACCTCTGGATAGCTTGACCATTACAGTCTGTAGCCTAGTATGCCAGAAGCATATCTACTTTTTTTTAGTTCATACAATTTGCCATCTTACCGCCTCTTTGTCTGCTTGTGAAATGAAGCTTCATCTCAGCGCAATCCCTTCTTGTTGTAGAGTCCCTTTGACGGCTAATTCAATTCTCCAACGAATGATTAACAATTTATCCCTTTAAAACTCTTTAGAGAAACTTTGAGGCGAGAACTCTTCCCACCTTACTCAGTCGCAATTACAGGGCAAAGGACCAGTTTCGTGTGTGCAATATCCTTACCACGTTAGGAAGGCGTTTCTGACCTAGCATTCCAATGTGGTTTGGAATCGTCTAGGTTCACTATTCCTCCTTCCGGAGTTTGTAAGATCTTTGCTGGGAAATTCTGTATACATAAGGAGCTCATAAAGTTTAAATTATTATTAAAAATAATCAAGAGAGGAGAAATTTAAAAATTTTTTATTTATTACTTTTAAGTCTTTGATACATAGTTACACACATCATCCAAAGATATACATTTCTCTTAGCGTTTCTCGATCTTTCTATGGATGAATGTCATTGTTAATTCTCTTGAATGACTTCATTTGTGTTGTCAAATCTCCAACCACCGCAATTGCTTGTTTCATTTCTCAGGGAAATCTGACAATAGACCTAATGTAACAAAATTTTAAGGTCACTACTCTTTGATTCCTCAACCACATTTCAACAAAAATAAATACGAGGCATTAAAAATATATAATTTTCAAGATGACATTTTAATTTTTAGGAGATATTTTTATGTTATTCACGAGACGTGAAACATAGATTGACTTCTATCCATCGATTTGTAATACTATCGAATCTCAGAGTGGTAATTTTGAGCTCCTAATGTACAAGTTCACAAAACATGTGAAGATGCCTTGAAGTCTGGACGACCAATACAGAAATAACTCCAACTTGCTAGTTGTAAGATGATCTTGTCGATGAGAAATTTACAAAAAAGTAATTACCACAGATAAACATTTTCTAATTAAATTTTTTTTTAATATACGTTAAAAAAAAGTTTCGTGGCTATGTTTTTTCAAGAATTAAGAATAGTATAATAATTGCGTGAGTGCTTTTTTATCTGATCTGTGATTCGCGCAAATTTTGTACAAGTGCCTGAAAGACTTTTCAGACATTCATGTAGTATGAGAAAATTTATATGTTTTCTATTATTTGTTATATTTTTTTGATTTTGTTTCCTGTTCCCTTAATATTACTGATAAAACACTCTCCCCCCAAATACATGCATTCATGCATACACGTATATAGATGAATATGTCTTAATACATCTGACTTACGTTCGAAACCGCGATTTTACAAAAGCTTAAGGTATCCAACTACGTTCGGAACCGTGATTTTAAAAAAGCGCATAAAAGGATAATTTTCATAATATTTAGTTTCACTTCGATTAGTATATATGTATTTATAAAATGGTTTTAAGAACATTATGACAAAAAAACTTATTTAAATACAATATTTTGGAAAAAAATTAACTTGGGATAATATTTTTTCAAAACGTTCTCCTTTTATAAAAAATGCTTCTATAATAATAATATTTTGCTTATATAAAGTAAATACTTCTCTCCATAGTGTCTGAACTAGGATTTTTGAAAAATTCACATTATTTTCAGAGTTACTAGCAATTGAAATAATAATCGGCGTTTTTTTCTTGAAATTTTCCCCCTCTGTTGTAGTAAAATATGGATAAATTCACTTCTAAGTTGTATATTTCAAAAATTCTAGTTCAGCCTCTGTACAGAGGTCTGAGCTATATAGAGGCAAAATATTATTATAATAGAAGCATTTTTCGTAAAAGAAGAATTTTTTGAAAATTAGTCATTTTATGTTCATTTTTTGTCAAAATATTATACTTAAATAATTTTTTATTGTAATACTATTCTTAAAACAATTTTACATACGTTTTCTAATGTAAGTGACTCTGAATATTATAAATATTATCCATTTATATGCTTTTGAAAAATCCCGGTTCCGAATGCAGTCGGATACCTTAAAAAGAAAATACTTTTAAAAGAATAATCTTTTATTGTTTAGTGTCACACTTATATATATATATATATATATATATATATATATATATATATATATATATATATATATATATATATATACTATCTATATATATAAAGGAGAAAAACGACTCACTCACTCACTCACTGACTCACTGACTAATCACGATATCTCCGGAACTATTAAACCTAAAGGCTTGAAATTTGGTAGGTAGGTTCTCTTCATGGAGTAGACGTCAGCTAAGAACGGTGTAGCGAATTATAAACGAAGCAATGTCCATAATTATTTCGAAACGAAAGGAGTGTGTATCCGGGCGAATTAGTTAGACAGTCCACAATAAGTATATAGTTCCATGAGATAATTTAGGTATAGTAATGTTTAATTAGATACGAATTGCCGCGATGCGGCTTACATTCTACGATACAAGTTACACACACACACACACTAACGATCTTTACAATTTTAATACAGATGTGCGCACACCAGGGCCCTCGCGTGGTCAATATTTCGGCACACACCCTACCGGTGAACAGAATGTTCACTCAGAAATATCGAACCACAATTAATACAAACAATTATTCAAATACAATTCTTACAAAGAAAATACTGATACAATACTACTAATCAAATCTAAATTATACAAATTAGAAAGAAAAAAGTAAATATACATTAAAGTACACAATATAATGAAACTTAAAGGTGACAAAGCTTCAATTTACAAACGAACAAATACTAGGATACATACCTCAAGATTTCACAAAAAAATAAATTTAACAGAGATTAATTAATAATGTGTAATCTCCTACCATTAATCTGAAAAATATAAACAAATTAGTACAAGTATATTATACAATTTCTAAAGGGTACAGCAATTGAATGGGTTTTTTGAAGAGATCTTTAAAAGTTTTTACAAGACAAGATCTAACGTTATCGTCTCTCTTCCAATAAATATTTCTTTGATTATTCCAAGTTCCCACAACAATTTTGATTTTACATTTCCTTCAACAAGAACTACGTCGTTTAATTTTAAATTCTTATGAACAGATGGTGTTTTAAAATGATTAGCTGTTTTTAACTGGAGCAAATACTGTTCTTTCCAGCGTCTCCAAAGTTGTTTTAAAAGAAGAGTTCGGTAAGTCTTTCTTTTCTTGTACGACTCCTTTGCCGTAGAGGCGTCGATCAGTTCGATGAAATGTATAGGATATTTAGAGTCACCATAACCTAGCTCGAGGAAGTGGGCCGGTGTTAGTGGTTCCGGCTCTCCTGGATCATTCTCCACGTATGTCAGTGGTCGATGATTAACGATGACTTCAACTTCTGAAAGTATCGTTGAAAGTTCTTCAAATGTTAGAAGTGCCCTGCCAAGTATTTTACGTAAAGGATCCTTTATAGTTTTAACAAGACGTTCGTAAAATCCACCCCACCAAGGCGCACGTTCAACTATGAACTTTCAGTGAATACCTTTATCTGCGACAAAATTTTGAAATTCACTGTCTTTCAAGATGTTGGCAAAATGTGCTAGCTCCCTTTCAGCTGCTTTAAATGTACGTGCATTATCGGAGTATATTACCTTGCAATTACCTCTACGAGCGAGGAATCTCCGTAAAGCAAGTAAAAAACACTTTGTGGACATGTCCGACACAAGTTCTAAGTGTACGGCACGAGTGACTGCACTTGTAAACAAAGAAACATAAGACTTGCGAGTCCCTTGATTGTCCTTAACAAGTATTGCACCTGTAAAATCAATTCCTACAATTTGGAAAGGAGGAGATTGGGTGATTCTATCCCGGGGCAACTGACCACTTAACTGGTCAGCTGGTTTGGCACTGTATTTTTTTACAAACGAGACAGATTCGAATCATTGTTTTCACTAACTGACGACCCTTAGGTATCCAGTAGTACGAAATGAGAGAATCGGTCCAATAATGTATATTAGCATCACATTTGAGACAAGATGACACCTGTTTGGCCGACCTAGCTGACAATAAGGCTGCTATCAGTTCAAGACGAGGAAGCGTCAATGATTTCAAAGGTGCCACACGACTTTTTGAGCAAATGAAACTAGTTTCGATTTCATTATTACAAGTAACAAATCGCAAGTATAATATTGTTCCATAAGCTGATTTACTCGCGTCTGAAAAACAATGTATTTCACACTTTGATATTTCTTGATCTATGTTACCTAAATAGAACCGTGGTATCTTTACCTCAGTCAAGCCCTCAGCTTCGCTACTCCACTGCTGCCACTTGTGTCGTAGCTTTGGGGGAAGTTCAGAGTCCCATTGTACTCCTAGAGTCCAAAGTTCCTGAAGTAGACATTTCAATTTGATAACGAATGGGCCAAGAATTCCAATGGGGTCGAAGATGCGACCAATCACACTCAGAATAAATCTTTTCGATTCTCCTGTACGTGACATAAACTTCAATAGATCCTTCGGATCGAAATAAATTAAATCATTTTCTGGATCCCAAGCAAGTCCTAAAACTTTAGTTGGAGGTCTAAGATCAATAGCACTAGTTTCAGAGGATTCCGTTTTGACACCTTCTTGCTTCCATAACAAATTAAGTTGTTTCGAATTACTTCGCCATTTGCGCAATAACATGCCTGCGTCACTGAATATTTGCAAGCACTCCAAGGTAGTACGTAGAGCGTCCGGAACATCATTCTGACCACAAATGAGGTCATCAACATAAATGGAACTATTTAGCAACTCAAATGTATGAGGATATTGCTCCTTGTACTTCTTAAAATGATGTTTTAAAGTTGCTGCGAGAAGGTATAGGCTAGGTCGAAGTCCAAAAAGAACTCTCGTGAAATTCAAAACGTATGGCTCGTTATTCAAATTATCAGTCCAGAAGAAATGTGTAAAATCTCGATCATGGAAATCTAATTCAATTTGAAGAAAAGCCGATTTTACATCAGCTGTAAATGCTACAGGACTTTTTCGAAAACATAAAAGCAGTTCTAAAATGTTGGGATGCAAATTTGGTCCCGTATATAAACTTTGGTTTAACGATGATTGTCCATCTTCGTGTGCTGAACCATCAAATACCATTCGAATACGACTTGTGGTTTTGTCGCTACGTATCACTGCATGATGGGGTAGGTAAAATCCCTGACTATCTGATAAAGAATCACAAGAAGTATGCTCAACAATACCTTCCCTAACATAGTCATCAATTACATCCTTATACTCGCAGAACAACTCGGGATCACATTTAAACCTACGAACCAACCCCTCAAAACGCTTACGTGCGACAGTTTTATTATTTTGTAAAGCCTCTCTCATACCTGGTTTCCATGGCAAATTTACACGATATCGACCATCTACGAAATTAACTGATTTATCAAACTCACTAAGCATCTCTTCATCCCCATTACCTAAAGTCACCGAACCCTTGTCAAGTATTCCTAAACTTTCTATCTCCTAAAATCTCCTTAGCTCAGTCGAAATTGATTCCTCTTCACTGTGAACCACAAATGTACCAAAGTACAATCACTCCGCTCATCACACTTTCCCTGAAGAGACCATCCTAGCCTAGTCTCGACTGCAACCAATGATGAATCTAATCTTTTTATCCAATGTGTTAAAGACCAACAAAAATCGGAACCTATTAACAATGAAATTTCACAATTCTCAGAAGATTCATTACAACTGAATGTTAGCCTAAACCCTTTCGACTCCATTTCTGCCCACGCATCTGGATTAGGTAGGCTAAGTGTTGCCTTTGGAAATTTCTTCAATTTCCAATGCCTCAATCACAGTCTCTTCTCCGCTTAATACATTCCTTAGCCTAACCTCGACCTTACTACAAGTTTGTTTTTTATGAGTTTTACAACCAAACGAAAAAATATTTAGCCTTTCCGAACCCAATATTTTCAACCCCAACCTCCGAGACACATTTTTTTTGATGAACTACTTCTCACTTCCATTATCAAAAAGGCAAAATATCTTATCCGATGAAGAACGACCTATAATTTCGGCCTTCACACATTGCAATAAAATTCCACCTCTGTTATGAAAAACAGAATTTGAAGACGTAGTTTTAACGTCAACATTCTTTTCCTCCAAATCCAAATGCGAATTTTGCTTAGGTTTTTCTAACTTAAAACAAATAGCATGCGCATGTCGACCTTTACAATACGAACAAACCTCTTTCTTGCACTTTTTAACATAACAACCAGTGTTGCAACAAATGAAACATCTCCCTTCTTGAATTAATTTAGCTCTTTTTTTCTGAACGCATAAATTCTCACACAAATCAGACATATGAGTATTCTGGGGGAACAAAATAAGCAATTCGAAAATACAGCAGTCAGCAATTCGTTTGCAGAGGAAAACGATTTATGAGATGGGTGGAATCGAGAATGACCTTGAACCCTTCGATTTGACTGTGGATAGCTATGAGACGTTCTTTCGAAATACTTAGCATTGGAATAGGAATTATTATTTTTCAATTCTAGGTCATGCGGTTTTACTAAAAATTCTGTGCGTTCGCGACTTTCTACTTCGCTTCGCAAATATGCAATTAAATCAGTGATTTGTGATTGTGTTTCATTATGTTTTTTTATTATATTCTAATGCTAAATCAAGTGGAATAGCTTTCATAATTATCGGAAACAAGAGACAACTATAGGAATCGGGAGAGATTTCAAGAGATTCAAGTCCCCTTATATTAATTTCTAACTGATCATATAAATTTCTTAACGCAATAACATCAAACGATTTACGGACAGGGGTCAGATTTAACAAGCAATTCATATGAAAGTCAACAATAAGTTCTTTACGTCCGAACCGATTTTCTAAAATTTTCATTGCTTTTGCATAATTTTCCGATGTTAAGAGTTAAGCCTCGTATAGCCAATTCTGCATCAGATGTGACAACCGATTTCAAATAGGAAAATTTGTCCACATCATTTAAACTCGAATTTTCATGTAGTGCGGATTTAAATATAGCCCAAAAACTGGGAAAACTACTGATATCCTTGCCCGAAAAAGATTCTAATGTGAGTTTAGATAAACGCGGTTGATTTGTTAAAATAGAACTAACTGTACTATTTAAAGGAAGTGTTATGTTTTGTGGTTGATTTTCCACCGAATTTTGAATAGCAGTGTTCGAAACTGATTCTACATAACGTTCAGCACGGATTTTCCACATTATAAATTTATCTCGATATTCTTCGCGAGTTACGATTTCTTCTTCTAGACTCTCAACATCTATTAAATTCTCAATTTCCTTATCGCGAGGGATTTCCTTATCCAAAGGGCGTCATACATAATTATTTAGATTTTTAACCTATTAGACGTACAGTCTTGAAATTTGGTAAGCGGATTCCTTTCATAGATTACAGATCCACTGCAAAATGGGTTTTGTAAAAATCGACCCCCAAGTGGCGTTGTGGAGAATTAAGGAGCGTTATAGGCAATTAAATACTTTTTTTAAACTATTAGACGTAAAATCTTGAAATTGAGTAAGCAGATTCCATTCACTAAGTAGAGATCTGTCATAAGATGGGCTCTCTGAAAATCGTTTCCTAAGTGGCGTTGCAGGGGCTTAAGGGGCGTTGTAGATAATTATTTCCATTTTTAAACTATTAGACGTAAAGTCTTGAAATTTGGTAAGTGGATTCCTTTAATAGAGTACAGATCCGCTACAAAATGGGTTTTGTCAAAATCGACTCCCAAGTGGCATTGTAAAGCATTAAGTGGCGTTATAGGCAATTAACTCCTTTTTTAAACTATTAGACGTAAAATCTCGAAATTTAGTAAGCTGATTCCATTCATTTAGTAGAGATCCGCTATAAGATGGGTTTTGTGAAAATCATTTCCTAAGTGGCGTTGCGGGGGCTTAAGGGGTGTTATAGATAATTATTTCCATTTTTAAACTATTAGACGTACAGTCTTAAAATTTTGTAAACGAATTCCTTTCATGGTGTAGAGATCCGCTACAAAATAGTTTTGGGGAAAATTGATCCCCAAGGGTCACTGAGGGTGATTAAGGGGCGTAATAGATAAATATTTCAGCGTTTCAACTAATAGAACCACCTGCTTGAAAATTAGAAGGTATGTTCCGTTCATGGAATAAAGTTCCTTTTACAAAGATTTTTGCGAAAACGGACCCCCAAAGGAGTGGGGTTGCGGGGGATTAAGGCGTGTTATAGAAAAATTCCTATTTTTGAATTTAACTCACTTACTTGAAATTTTTTGAGCACTTTTCTTTAGTTGAATAGAGTTCCACTAAGAATGGATTTTACGGAAATCAACTCCAGGGGGAAGCGGGGTGAGTTTTGGGGGAGTATTGATAGATAAAATAACCGTTTTCGAACTGCTAAAACTACAATAATAAAATTTGGTTTGCATGCTTCTTTTGTTGAATCGGAATCCGCTAAGAATGCTCTCAACGAGATATTGATGATAAAAATTCCGTTTTTGCTCTGTTAGATTTTGACTTGAAATTTAGCACGCATGTTTATTTTATTGAGTACAGATCCACTGAAAGTTGCTTTGGTAGAAATCCACTTGATTATTAGGTTAAGTGAGCGAAAAAAATCTTTCTCCTTCTATTTTAGATATAAATAGAAATATTAAATATTTCAATTTATATTTTTTTATATCAAGGGGCGAGAGTGTAACAGCTATAAATATATTTTTCAATACAATCAAATTCTTAATGCTAGATATCAATAATTAATATATATGTAAACAGTATACATATATACAACATCGTGAAATACCCTGTGAAGCGGATGGGTAACGGCTAGTATACATATATATATTAGAGTGCACGCATAAATTAATTTTAAGAATATAATTACAATAAAAATTTATTTAAATACAATATTTTGTCACAAAATGAGCTTAGATTTATCTGTTTTAAAACATTCTCTCTTTAGGAAAGATGTTTCTATAGTAGTAATATATTACTTATGTATAGCTCAGACTTCTGTACGGAGCATAAACTAGGGTTTTTGAAGTATATAAATTAGAAGAGGATTTACCAATATTTTTAATACATCAAAGTGTAGAAATTTTAACACAAAAAAACACCGTTAATTATTTTATTTGGTAGTATATGGGAATTTTTGAAAAATTCTAGTTCTCTATAAGAATAGTCAATATATAACACATACTTTTACACTATTTTCTAAACGAGAAGCAAAAAAAAAATGCACTCTTCAAAAAGTATTTATACTCATGTCCAAAATTAAGGTCACAAACATGTTAGTCGTCATAATTTTAAAATGCCTCAAGAAAAACCTAATAGAATTTGTATTTTATATATTTTGAAGAATGGGTACTACAATATCAACCTTCAGTTTAGGAAAAGATGTTGTTTAACGTTAGTTTTTGTAGAATTACTGGATTGAGACCGTTCAAGCATATGGGAATTGTGTCTCCAATTTTGTGAATATTGCGTTAAAACAAACAAGTGAGTCTGTTACAGTGAGCATGACTTCTCATAATCGTTTAGATGATTCCTTAACATGGAGAGCCATTGGCAGACATAAAGCTGGCCAGTCTCTAGCGGAGGGGGTTCCACGGATACAAATGGACCGAAAGCAGTCTTTCGTTTATGGAATCCATTCTAAACAAGTGGTACTGTCCCCAGAAAGATCAACCATGGTCAACACAGAGCATTGTCATCTGCACAAGGTTGTTACTGGGCATTAAGTGCACGACGACATAGGCGAACAACTGCTCCTCAACTTTCTCGTGACCTTGCTGTTGTGTCTAGAAGAAGAATTTATAGGAAAACTGTCTACAGCCGTCTTGCAGAGATTGGCTTTTTCACCTGGCGCCCAGTCTAGTACGTCACTTTGACTGTATCCAGCTGGAAAGGACGGATATTGTGGAGCTGAAAACATCAGACGTGAACACCACAAGAATGGAGACGTGTTCTTTTCAGTGATGAGTCGAAATATTCTAGACAAAATAATTCTCGTCGATTCTTTACCTGGAGAGAAATTGGAGCTTGCTTTCATCCCTCCTACGTAACAAAAATCAACAGATTTGATAGCAAAGGGGACCTTGTGTGGAGCGGCATGATGTTGGGCAGTCATACACCACTGTATGTTTTCGATGTGTGTATTGTCACCTCACAGCGCTATTGGGATGAGATACTGGACGCCTATGAGTGCTATGGGCCCGGGCTACATTTTTATGGACGATAATGCGTGGGGCCACACAGAACTCACATTATTGATGAATTTCATGAGAGCTGATATTCGCGGTATGGATTGACCCTCGATGTCTCTGGATCACAATTCTATTGAATATGTTTGGGATGGTCCAGGAAAATCTATTTCTCAGGATAGCTCCCCTCCCAGGAGGCCTCAGGAGTTAAAAGTCTCGCTTTTGGAAGAATGATCTTTGGGGGGTACTTATTGACATCCTCATAAACAATATGGCAGCTCGTTGTGAAGCTTATATAGCAATTCAAAGTGGTCACACTCCATATTAGACAGACTTTTCCCGAGTTAAGGACTTTATCTCTAATTCATGATTTCCCAATTTTTTGATAAAAACTTTATCTTCAATTAAAAATTACAATCTTTTCTATATTGTTATATTGCTATATTCTTTCTCCCATTGTAACATGTCTCTGTGCCAAATTTCGTGGCAACGCACAGAATAATTCATCAGATTTCATGCCTGTGACCATAATTTTGAACACGAGTGTATATTCCAGTATAGATAACTTATCTCGAAAAAGTGATTTTCAAGGTGAAATAAATAATTGCAACTCCTTGCTGTTTTTATTATGTTTAACGTTAAACGATAAAGAATTGTAAAATGTACATAGTTCACTTATATATTAGGCAATGATGTATATTAATAATTGATGTTGTATTTAATTGATGAGATATATTTCATTAATTATTTAATTAATGTGTATTTTGATATCTTTTGCATGCTTACTATATGAAATGCAATCGAAGCTTTGTTATTAATGTTACGTAGCCTTTTTCACGCATAAACAATACATTCATATATTATTATTAAATAAACAATCGAACAATTAATTTCCATGAAAATTCAATGAAAATACATCCTGGAATGCTTCTGAATCAGGGATAGTCATTGATATGAAAATTGTGTAGCGCTGCTTTTCAAATATGTGCACATGAGAGCACAGTAGTTAATGCATATATATATATATATATATATATATATATATATATATATATATGTATATGACAGGCCCCAGGCCTGCTGGTAAAATGAAGAGGGCATCATCTTCACAATATTCCTTTATTACGCTTTCATCATATATAATCTAACATGGCGGACCTTTTGCCGCGCAACCGGGTGTTACCAAATACAACATCGCAGCGAGGAGACACCAGCCAAGTCCTTTCTTAGTATGCGTTCGCCTTCGTCAGCGCTCGTTGCTCCTTTTAACAGGCTTGTTTACTCATAAATCCTTACGCGATGGTAAAGAGTTCGCTCTATTTTCATTTATTACTTCCTTAATTTTGAACCTAAACTTTTCAAACCTGACAAATTTCCCCCCCTCCGCTGAAGTCTGGCACAGCCAGATTGGCCAATTCTGACTGGCAAGTCCCCAGGGAAAAAAATTATATTTCAATGATATCAAATTCACCAAATGAAATAAAAATCTAGAAGATATAATAATTGTGTAAAAGAGTGGGCTGGTGAATCCTAACATGTACAAAAAAATAGCAATAATGAATAACAAAGTATCAAAAATTTGGTATAAAACTTGGTGTTACATAGAATTGTTTTCTGAAAAATATCACACATCTAATACTTCCATTATGACTATAATAATAATGAGGTTAATAAAAACAACATAAGATAAAGATAATTCACAATTCACATTCAAAAATATAGGAGTGCTAAACAACATAACATAAGAGAGAGAGATCAAGTGAAATTCTCACTAAATGTGCACCAATAGTAAACAATGTTAATAAAGTGATAAATGTTGAAAAGTTACAAGTACTTCAAAATGGTATTGAATGTTGGAATAATGAGTACATAAATACATAGAAAGAATAGGTATATTTTAAATAACATGATTTTAGGAATAATGGTAAAGTAAATACATACAAAGAATAGATATAACATAAGTAACAGCAAAATGAGTTTAGGAGCTCCCAAAAAAGAAAAGATTACATAACTATAACACAGAAATTTATCAAAATAAACACAACATCAACATTATATCAAAATATCACTAGAAATATAAAATGCAAAGAAAAATAAGGGTATTTCAGATATATCAAGTACAGGTAAAAGTTCAATCAATGTAATGTAATGTTTCACAGTCCTGTCTTGGAAAAATCATAGTTCAATGTTCATCATCCAATTATTGTTTATCTCACAGTTCTTTTGTTTATTATTAGAATCTCTACTCAATCAACTTATTTCAAAAACATACAACCATAATAAAATCTTCATAACATCACATACTATATTTTAACTTTCAGAATATACTGATCACAAATAATCACAATGAAATTATTATAACACAATGTATATCGTAAAATGACCTCATCACAATGTTTTCATACAGTCAATAATTCAGTTATTTTTTTTTAAAAAATAGTCTTCAATAATGTGTTCATTATGAATAAAGATACAATACAAATTCAATTACATTAAATTTTGATTTTCATAATGTAAACAAGTCTTAAATTCAAATTTTAAACACAACTTTTATTATTATTTATTTTTTTTTAAATAACAATGCACTTCTTCTCCCCCCAAATGTTTGAGAAAACAAACTCTATAACAAATATAAATAAGAATTTAGCATAATTGGAAATTGGATTTTGAATGAAAAGGTTTTAATCTTGTAGAATGAACAATATCTGTTAATTTTCCTGTATATTGATTTGGTTTATCTATTTCATAAGTAACATTTGAGAGTTTCCTGACAACTTTAAAAGGACCATTATAAGGAGATTGAAGTTTACTTGAATTAGGGTATGAGAAATTTTGATATAAGACTAAATCTCCAACTTTAAATTTTGCATCAACATAATGTTTATCATACCTTTGTTTATTTATCTTATGATGCTTAATTGTTCTGTTTACTGCAATTTGTCTAGCTTGTTGTATAGGTGGATAGTTTAATTTTACTTGATTAGGTAATGGCGAATCATATGGCAAAGTTCCAAACATTAAATATGCAGGTGGAAAGCCAGTAACATCATGTGGCGAGTTATTGTATTCATATGTAACTTGTTCTAATAATTTTGTCCAAGGAGTTTTTGTAGTTGAATTAACTTTACATCTTAATTTTGCTACTAATGTCTGATTAACTCTTTCATTCTTTCCATTGCATTGTGGTCTATTTGCTGAAGTTAGTAATTGTCTAATATTATGATGTTTTAAGAATTTCTTAAATTTAGATGAAGTGAATGCAGCATTTCTATCACTTAAAAGTTGTTTTGGGCATTGAATTGAAAAATTTGTTTTAAGCAATTTGTATAAGTTTCAGAAGTGACACTTTTTGATGGAAATGTCCAAGCATATCTGGTAGCATGATCAGAACAATATGCAGGTATTTCTTTTGTGAATTATGATAATTAAATCCTCCTACAGTGTCTAGTGAAATCATTTCAAATGGTTCTTCTGCTACAGGAACTTCTTGCAATAATCCATACTTTTTTGTGTAGACTTTTTATTCAATTGACATGTTTCACAACATTTAACAAAATTTGAAATGTCTAATATAATGTCTTTCCAGTAGTAAATTGGAGAAATTAATTTTAACATCTTTTTTACACCTGGGTGACCAAATTGTTCATGTGCAGTTGTAATTAATTTTTCTCTCAAAGATAACGGTACTACAATTTTAATTAAATTCTTTTTCTTAACTGTTAATACATCATTAATTTTTATATATTTTGGATCATTAATGTTCTCTGAATTTTGGTATTTAATAATTTCATCAGTATTTAAAAAATGACAAATGGGTGATATATAATGGCATACAGGGTTCCTCGACAACATGTCTGCTTCAACATTTAATTTACCTTTTATATAAACTATCGAATATTCATACTGAGAAAGTTTTAAACTCCACCGAAATAAACGTCCAGTTAAATGTTTTACACTTTTAAGCCATTGTAAAGCAGCATGATCAGTATGTATTGTGAATTTGGATCCATGTAGGTAACAGTGGAATTTATCTAAGGCATCTATAATTGCTAAACACTCTTTTTCTGAAATTGTATAATTTTTTTCATGTTTAAGTAATTGTCTCGAGTGATAAGCTATGGGGTAAAGTGTTCCATCTGGGTGTTGTTGTTTCAAGACTACACCTATTGATTCCTGACTTGCATCACAAAACACATGACATGGAAATTGTGAGTTGTATAATTTAAGTATAGGTTTTGATATTAAACAATTCTTTAACTTTTGATAAGCTTCTTGACATTCATGTGACCAATTCCAAATTGCATCTTTTTTAAGTAATTTATTTAATGGTACTCTAAGTTTTGCATAATCTTTAATAAATTTTTGATAAACATTGATGGAACCAAGAAATCTTTGGAGTTCTTTCACATCTTTAGGTGGTGCTAATTTTCTTATTGTTTCAATATTTGGATTACTTGGGGAATAATGACCTTGTGTTATTTCATATCCTAAAAATTTTATTTTTTCCTGTGCAAACTGACATTTTGATTTTTTAAGTTTAATGTTTTCTTTTTTACAAATTTGAAATATTGTATCTAAATGAGTCAAATGCTCTTCCCAAGATTGTGAGAAAATTATTATATCATCAAAATAGTTTAAAGCAAAAGTTAACTGATATTTTTGTAAAATTTGTCTAATAGTTCTTTGGAAAACAGCTGGGGAATTTTTCCAGCCAAATGGAAGTCTTAACCATTCATAGAGTCCAAAATTAGTTGTGAAAGCCAGTTTCTCTGCGTCTTTTTCATGAATTTTAATGTGCCAATAACCACTTGTTAAGTCGAGCGTAGAGAAAAATTTAGCATGAGTTAAATTATCAATTACAAAGTCTATCAGAGGTACAGGGGTGGAATCTTTTCGTGTGATTTCATTTAGTTTTCTATAATCGATACATAATCTTGATCTTTTCCCTTCATCCTTTTTGTATGCTAAAGTTACAGGGGCAGCATATGGGCTATGAGAGGGTCTAATAAAACCTGCTTTTAACAATTCTTCTATCTGTGTTTGTATTTCTTTAGATTCTTGTTGACTGTTTCTATAAGGGCGTAAACTTATAGGAAGGTCTGAAATTAAATGAATTCTTTGTGGCTCTAAATTGATACAACCTACATCATACTTATTTTGTGAAAATATGGTTTGAAATTTGTCAAGAAGTTGGGTTAAATCTCCCCATTGCTCACTAGTTTGTTTTGGTACTGTGTCCTCAACAACCATGGCTGGGTTAAACAATCTTTTCAGATCAGCTTCAGGGCTGTCTGATATTTGATCTAAACCTTTATTATTCTTAACGTTAATATTATCTTCATTATTTGCATTATAGTAGTTCATATTTTGATCATTATTAGGAGTTTTACAATATGTCCCATGATATGTTCTCAACTCACCAACACACTTATTTATATATTTAATATTACTTAAATTTTTACCACATTGAAAAATACACATGTTACGAATACTAATGTCAAGCTTAAATAAATGTAAATATTCAAGTCCTAAAATAATATAAGGCAATTCAGTATCAATTACAAACAAATCTATTTGCTTAGATATACATCCAATATTCATATAAACTTTAATTATACCTTTGGGTTGAATAGTCCCACAAGTTTGATTTATTTTTACATTACTATTTTGTATAATTTTAATGTTTTTAATTGTTTAGCTAAATTTATTGGAATTAATGACACATTGCTTCCTGTGTCAATTAGAGTACAAAAGTGCTTGGAACATACCATTGACTCAATAATTAGTTGTCATCCTTGCCTCTGGTTAGTTTCGTTTCTGGGCGAGTAAAGATTATGTCGATTCTGTTGTCTCCCCACTGAATCTCATCATGTGCGATTGATGTGGCTGTCCATGATTTCCTCTTGACTGAAATCGATTCTGTGCATCAGTTCCTCTGTGTACACTACCGTATGCGTGATTCCATCGGGTATAACTTCCAGTATCTACCGGTTTTCGGTCTGCGCTGTCCGGTGTTACTGCGATTAATTGTCGCATCGTTGAGATCCATTCGCAGGGTGTCGAAATCTTCTTGATAACCAGGAACTTCTGAAACTGTATGGGACTTGATAATGTCATATGTTCCACAATTGAACTGTCATCATAATTTAGTTTCTTCCCCAACGAAAGTTTTTCCGTAAAAAACGAAATTAATTCTTTAGTGTCGTTTAGTTTTAATTTGTGAAATTTTCGAATATCCTCTTGTTTCGTCGCATCGAACACCGTCATTAATAATTCTTTACTTGTTTGGTACGACTTTTCAAATAAATGGTTTTCGTACCAAAATTTAAGATAAACTCCCGTGAGATATCTAGGAATATTTTGCTTCTTCCATTGTTCGTCTTTTTGATATTCCAAACATTGTTGATCAAAACAGTCAAAAAACTTTACAACTACTAAACTTATTAAGATCAAATTCAGGAAAAAGAAGGATTGATTCTCTTTGGATGTGTTGACTGGTGACTCCTGCCGGAAAGAGTCGTCCTCCATGGTAGTATCGTTTTCAATGCAGTCGCTCGTTCGAAAAAAAAAATTGTTGAAGTTAATTCGTTTGGTTTCCTCGCATATTTTCGGTTCGTTAATTCATCCTGCCGGCTCTTGACAGGCCCCAGGCCTGCTGGTAAAATGAAGAGGGCATCATCTTCACAATATTCCTTTATTACGCTTTCATCATATATAATCTAACATGGCGGACCTTTTGCCGCGCAACCGGGTGTTACCAAATACAACATCGCAGCGAGGAGACACCAGCCAAGTCCTTTCTTAGTATGCGTTCGCCTTCGTCAGCGCTCGTTGCTCCTTTTAACAGGCTTGTTTACTCATAAATCCTTACGCGATGGTAAAGAGTTCGCTCTATTTTCATTTATTACTTCCTTAATTTTGAACCTAAACTTTTCAAACCTGACATATATATATATATGCATTAACTACTGTGCTCTCATGTATATATATATATATGTGTAGGAATGGATGTGCACATATCGTATCCCTCCTATATTCATTAATGACGTAATGCCAAGAGAGCGCCACCTATCTGACAAGGCGGTTTGAGGATAACGAGTAAACCAGACTCGAATAGAACGATTGCGCGGGAGACGACCGAGAGAAGCGACGGCGATGAGACGATGACGAGGGCGCTGGAACGAAACGCCTCGTGGAATCCAACGATCTAATGATGTTTCGATTACTTTTTACTAACTTTTAGCCCTCCCTTGTAAATAATTCCCCTTAATAAATGTATATTTAACTCAATCTGGCCGTTGTCACTCTCTATATGGGGGCTCGGCCTTTCCCTTAACTTAAAATCCCCTAGAAAACCGAAGCAAAAGGACGATGACGATGCAAGAAAAGTGAATATATTCAATGTGTTCTCTTCAATGTGTGTTAGACGATTTTCTTCAAGTGCATTTATTCTTCAAAGCGTTTTTCAACGTGTGTTTGACGATTTCATTCAATTTCAAGTGTTGTGTGAAAATTCACGATTGTGAAGATATTTAGTTGATAATTTTGCCGACACATCAAGATTTTCTTCAACACTATTATACATTCATGAAAGTTAATATTCAACAATCAAGACGTTGTATGCAAAAGTTTACCGTGAGTTTTTATTTCCATTGTTTTTTACAAACTCTCAGTGATTGTGAAAATATATTTTGAAACTGCTAATGTGACTGTGATACGATATATTTTTTTAACTTGTACAACTGCTACTAGTGACATTTTATTCTAGACTTTAATCTTTCATAGCGTATTAATTTTTTTTTTTCTGTGTTGAAATATTTTTTTACTCATATATCATTTTAAGTTATCTGCAAATATTTGTATATTTTACGTATTTTGGTTCAATTTAAGTGATTTATTATGTCTTGCTTAACACTGAATGATATCCCAGTTATCGCGCAAGCTTTGAAATTTGGCAATACGCAAAATGTAAAATTATTGTATTCTGTTGTTTTTAACGATCACCCATTCAGTAGGACCTCTAGAGAACAATTGCGAAAGTTTACGGGTTTCGCACAAGATTTTGATATTGAAGACTACTCCGCCGTTATTTTAAAAAATTAAACCTACCCGATTTAATCTGTTTAGCTAATTTTTTACAACTAGAAACAAATGGAACTGCCGAAGAACTTTGTAATAATATTTTGTTTTCACTAGCTGATTTATCCGCTTTTCATAATAAATTAAATACACGAGATGTAGAAGAATGCCCCCGCGGGATGCAGAAAATTCCTTTGCTTCCCCACTTTCTACAGACAGGAAATCGGCTGACGCACTTAACCGAATTAATGAGTCAGCTGTTCCCTCTATTTCGAAAAACGATTTATCGTGGCTTTTTGTTAAAGATTTACTTCTAACTCTTCGTTCTTTCAGTGCAGATGACTCATACTCAATTGAACATTTTTTTCTGATGTGGAGGAAAATTTAACGTTTTGCCCAATAACCGAACAACAAAAAATTGTTTTTGTAAAACGGCTTTTGACAGGAACTGCAAAATTATTTATTCAATCTCAGCGTGGTATAAACTCTTACAGTTGTATAAAAACATTACTTATTCAGGAATTCGGAAAAAAAATTAAATCAAGCTCAATTGCATAAGGAATTACAACATATTAAAATGCGGCCTAATGAAACGGTATTCCAATATTTAGTCGCTATTCGGGAATTAGCGAATCGAGGTCAAGGGTTTCTCGACGAAACTTCAATTATGGAATATTGTATTAATGGAATCCCCGATTCTCCTTCAAATAAGCTAATATTATATGGATGTACAACAATTCAGGAATTTAAAGAAAAATTAGGAATTTATGACAAAATATTTCAAAATAAAAAGCAAAAAATCACTCTTATGATACGTCGCGTAGTCCAAACTTTAGTAGCCAACGCCGTGATGTTGAAAGTACACTTCATAAACATCGAAATGATAGATATCCAAAATTCAATGCACCAAAGCCTAATTCAAAATTTGAGAATAAAAATTTCAGAGATAGGAATCACGTAACTTGTTTTAATTGTTCGGGATCCGGTCATATTTCTAAATTTTGCCCAGATAAACATCGTGGTCCAAAGTGTATATTATGCGAAAATTTTGGCCATAAATCTGATGCTTGTCCTCAAAAAAATATCCCTTCTTCTAATAATGTTGATGAAATTACCCCATTAACTACTATGTGTAAAGAAGTTAAAATTTTATCTAAAAAAATATTATCTTTAGTTGATACCGGAAGTCAAGTAACCTTAATGAAAGAAAGTGTATGGAATCAATTAGACTCCCCTTCTTTAATAAATAGTGGTAATATACTAGCTGGTTTTGGCCTTTCAAAAACTCATGTAATTGGTTCGTTCAACTCAACTGTTTCAATTGACAACCAAGACTTTCCTGTTAAAATTAATGTTGTCCCCAACCACTCAATGAACTTTGATATTATTATTGGTTGTAATCTAATTAAACAAGCTAATTTGACTATCACCCCTGATAGTGTTATGTTTTCTAAGCTACAAAACGAAGTATCCGACGCTTCTCCACAACCATTTGTTTTCGCAATTACTGACGACATTCCTAAATTTGATATTGGCCCTGAAATTCCAAAACAAACTCGTAATGATGTTGAGGCATTACTCGTATGTTATAGGCCGAATAAAATTAAAACGACGGATATTGAGTTAAGCATTACCGTGACGGACGACAAACCAATTTATCATTCTCCAAGACGGTTACCTTTTACTGAACGTGATATAGTAGATAAACAAATAGATGAATGGATACAAAATGGTGTTATTGAACCATGTTCATCTGCTTATGCTAGCCAAGTCCTAGTAGTCCGCAAAAAAGACGGCAGTCCACGAGTCTGCATTGATTTTCGAAAATTAAATCGTGTGTTAGTTAAGGATCACTATCCTCTGCCCCTCATTGAGGATATTTTAGATAAACTTCAGGATACTAGAGTTTTCAGTACCATTGATTTACGTAATGGTTTTTTCCATGTGCCTGTTAACAAACAGAGTCGCCCATATACCTCCTTTGTAACACAAAATGGTCAATTTCAGTTCCTTAAAATGCCTTTCGGACTCTCTACATGCCCTTCAACGTTTCAACGTTTTATCAATACAGTTTTTCGTGACTTAGTTGTTCAAGGAATTGTTCTCCCTTACATGGATGATATAGTTATCCTTGCTAAAAATGAATCTGAGGCTATTGAGAGACTCAAAAAGTTCTTCAAGTGTCCAGTGATTACGGATTGGAAATAAATTTTGATAAATGTCAATTTCTGCATAGGAAAATTGAATTTTTAGGCCATATTATTGAAAATAATAAACTTTTTCCTTCCCCTTCTAAAACTAAATCAGTTGTCAATTACCCCGAACCAAAAACAACTAAAGAAGTTCAACGTTTTTTAGGTCTCACTGGATATTTTCGTAAATTTATCCCTGCTTATTCTGTAATTGCTAAGCCACTTAGTGATCTTTTACGTAAAGATACTCCTTTCAATTTTGATGTAAAACAAAAAGCTTCCTTTGACGAGTTAAAACGTTTGCTCTGTCAGAAACCTGTCTTAGGTATATATCGACAAAATTGTGAAACCGAAATACATACTGATGCATCAATCGACGGACTTGCTGCTGTTTTATTACAAAGATTCCCCGATGATAATTCCTTACATCCTATATATTACATGTCTAGAAAAACGTCCGAAACGGAGAGAAAATATACCAGCTACGAACTCGAAGTTTTAGCAATCATAGAAGCTCTCAAAAAATTTAAAGTGTACATTTTAGGAATGCCTTTCAAAATAATTACTGATTGTAATGCATTTACAAAAACTATGAGTAAGAAAGATCTAAACACACGAATCGCGCGTTGGGCCCTGAATTTACAAGATTATGATTACACCATTTTACATCGCTCTGGCTCACAAATGGCCCATGTCGACACTTTAAGTAGAATACAGGTTTTAACAAACCAGTGTAATGATTCTATTGTGCATAGGATAAAAGAATCTCAAGAGCTGGACCCACACATTCTTTCCATAAAAGCTCTTCTTCAAAAGGGTCCATATGATAACTACTGTATTAAAAATAATATACTATATAAATTTATTGACGGTGCCGAAGTCCTTGTTATTCCCGACGAGATGCAGCATCACTTTATCAAAAATGCTCACGACAAAGGACATTTTTCAGTTAAAAGAACTCTAGAACATATAAAAAATAAATATTTTATACCGCAACTTCAATCCAAAATTGAAAAATATATTTCTAATTGTGTAACATGTATATTGAAAAATAAAAAAGTCTGGTAAATAAGAAGGATTTCTCCATCCTCTTGTCAAAGATGATATACCACTAAATACATACCATATCGATCATCTTGGTCCTTTAGCAACTTCAAGTAAAAACTACAAATTCATTTTAGCTGTCATTGACTCTTTCACTAAATTTGTTTGGTTATACCCCACAAAAACTACATCTACTTCTGAGGTAATAAAAAAAATTAGACATTCAAAAAACTACATTTGGAAATCCTCGTTTTCTTATCACTGATCGTGGAACTACTTTCACTTCTGACGAATTCCACACTTATTGTTCGGAACAAAAAATTACACTTCATCATATTACTACAGGTTTGCCACGTGCTAATGGTCAAGTAGAACGCATTAATCGAACAATTATTCCTGTCTTATCTAAGATGTCAGAAGACGATCCCACGAAATGGTTCAAACATGTTCCTTCACTACAAGAAGTCTTAAACTCAACATTCCAACGAAGCATTAACACCACTCCTTTTGAATTACTCTTTGGAACACAAATCAATAACAAGACTGATTTGCGCATTCAACAATTAATCGACGAACAACTACAACTCGAATTTAATGAAAACAGAGAACTCCTACGTAAAGCGGCAAAAACGCAAATACTTAAAGTGCAAAATGAAAACAAAAAGTCTTATAATCTTCGACGAAAATCTCCTTATTTATACAGTGTTAAGGACTTAGTTGCTATTAAAAAACGCAACAAGGACCTGGACAAAAACTCTGCAATAAATTTATCGGTCCATATAAAATAACACAAGTAAAACCTAACGATACCTACAACGTCGAAAAATGTGGAAATTTTGATGGCCCAACCAAAACAAGTACTTGTGCCGAATACTTGAAACCATGGCCTAACAAATGAATGTTACATTACGAACGCAAACTTTTACTTTAACATTTTTTTTTTTCGACATTATAACCATACTCAAGATTGCTTTGTATTGTTTGTCTTCTTTCCATCTGTATATCTATTTTTTTATTCTTTATTATTAGTTTTGATTTTCTGATACATATTTGTCTGTTTTAATAGTTTTATTTGTAAGTTTATTTCCTCTAGCTTTTCAGTTTTATTTCATGAAATTTTGAAATACACTGTATTTTACATGCGAGGACGCATGCTTGGTCATGATGGCCGATGTAGGAATGGATGTGCACATATCGTATCCCTCCTATATTCATTAATGACGTAATGCCAAGAGAGCGCCACCTATCTGACAAGGCGGTTTGAGGATAACGAGTAAACCAGACTCGAATAGAACGATTGCGCGGGAGACGACCGAGAGAAGCGACGGCGATGAGACGATGACGAGGGCGCTGGAACGAAACGCCTCGTGGAATCCAACGATCTAATGATGTTTCGATTACTTTTTACTAACTTTTAGCCCTCCCTTGTAAATAATTCCCCTTAATAAATGTATATTTAACTCAATCTGGCCGTTGTCACTCTCTATATATGTATATATATATATATGTGTATATATATATGTATATACATTATATATATATATATATATATATATATACACTCTGTCGCAAAAAAATATATGCACCCAGAAGAAATCAAGCTACAATCACGAAACTCGGCAAGAATGTAGTCTGGTAAGAGATATGCAAATGATTAAAATTTCGAAGCCAATGAGACAAGGCTAAGTGTGCTATGCGCATATTAGTTGCGCAACTGGGAGAGTTTAAAAGCATGAGTACGAGCGCCGTACGGCTATCCAAACGAATCTGATGACTTTGATAGACGATATTGAGACTTAGGATGCCTCTAAGACGTAACCGGCGGCAGTACGAGCAGCTGACGGACTTTGATAGGGGCCGTATAATAGGCCTCAGAGAAGCAGGTTGGTCGAATAGACGTATCGGCCGCCACCTCGGTCGGAGCGATATGGTAGTTGCTCGGTGTTGGCAACAGTGGATCACAGAAGGTAGAGTGTACCGTCGCGGAGGGTCAGGACGTCCCAGGAACACAAATGATCGCGAGGATCGTGCAATCAGAAGAGTGGCCACTTCGGCACCAACAACGTCGCTAGCATCGATTCAACGCCACTTACCTCCTTCCAGACATCCAGTGCCATCAAGAGAAACCATAAGGAGACGACTGACCGAAGTTGGCTTGAGGAGCCGACGTCCGCTAAGACGCTTACCACTGACCCCACATCATAGGCAGTGTCGACTGGATTTTTGCCGACCTCGGGCAACTTGGAGTGTGACAGACTGGAGACGTGTCATCTTCAGTGATGAATCCCGATTCAGTCTCAGTGCTGATGACCACCGCACACGTGTCTGGAGGCGCACCGGCCAGCGGTCCGATCCGGCATTTATTGTCGAGCGGCATACAGCAATTTCACAAGGTGTGACAGTGTGGGGAGCAATTTCTTGGGACACACGATAATCTTTAGTGGTCCTTCAAGGCACTTTGACAGCTCGCAGATACGTGGACGATATTTTAACGCCGATTGTGCTACCCATGCTATCAAGTCGCCCAGGTGCCATTTATCAACAGGATAATGCTCGTCCACATACTGCGCGACTCTCCCAACAATGTCTTCAAGGATATGACGTCCTACCATGGCCTGCCAGGTCACCAGATCTTTCGCCAATAGAGCATGTCTGGACGCGCTGGGAAGGCAACTGCAGCCGTCCCGAGATACAGGAGAATTAACTGCGCAGATGCAAAAACTATGGCAGGATCTTCCACAGGGGGTCATAAGTGATCTAATTGAATCGATGCCACGCCGAATTTCGGCTTGTATAGCTGCCAGAGGTGGCTTTACTACTTACTGATTTTTAACCTTTTGCAAGCTGTAACCGCTTAATAAAATGGTATTTTGTTCTGAATTTTTAATCATTTGTTTATTTTCATATACACTACATGCATACCAAATTTCGTGAATGTAGCTCAATTTCTTCTGGGTGCATATATTTTTTTGCGACAGAGTGTATATATATATATATATATATATATATATATATATATATATATATATATATATATATATATTATGGCTCAAGCATTTCAACTGGCAGTATCGGTAAAACTTCTTATTTAGACGCCTTGATCATTAACTAATTGGGAATGCAAGGGCCTTTCATTTTCAGAAATTGACAAATAACTAGGATTTTCACGGTCCATGGTGTCGAAAGTGTATTGAGAATATACGGATGGTGGGATGAAAACTAGAGGTCGGGTACACTACAAAGGATAATTATCATTAAATGACCATGGTGTGAGATGGTTCAGCCGTATTGTGCGTAGTCAGCGAAGCCAAACATCAACACAAATTAAAATCCAATTGAATCAGGATTTCAGACATACATTAAGTAAACGAACTGTTGTACTCTCACTTTATCACATGGACTTCGACAGCTGTAACCTCACGAGGGTACCATTTCTTAATGCACGCCATCGAGCTGTGCGTGTTTCCTGATTAAGACGACACAAGGAATGGATTCTATAGGACTGGAAGATAGTAGCATGACGTGTTGAGTCTCGATTCCGACTATTTCATGTCCATGGGAGGCTGAGAATATGCCGTCAAACTCCTGACACCATGGACTTTGCCTGCCAGGTTGCAGCTGTATAAGGTCATGGCCACTCAGTCATGGTATGGAGGCGTTGTCTCTTGGTAGTTTTTGGATCTATGGTACTTGTAATCAATTTCTATCAATAGGATTCGCTATGTAGAGATGCAGGACTATCTCCACTATCTATTTATGTCGTATTTATATCCTCATGGAAATGGAATATTCCATAAAATACCTACACCTCTCACAGGTCCCAGATGGCTGCTGCCTGGTTGGATGAGTGACCAGGGACGTCTTAAGACATGGGCCAACTGGATTCATGACCTCGGCCACGGTGGTCTCGTTCTTTAATGATCTTTAATAAGAACATAATTCGAATAAGTTTAACAGTCAAATATTATTTCTGGTAGTATTCACTGAAAAACTGGGAATTATGGACTATATATCAACTGGTAACAATTACAAGACTATGTTATTATATGATAACCATCTTCCATGTATAGGCCTATGCCTACCATCACACCATCATTACTCATTAAGTCAAAGAACGGCAGTCGCTCGAGCCGATTTATGTGATTGTTAGTCATGCACATTTATTTGTTTCGGGTTACTGTTTGTAAAAACATTTGACAACGCATACTATGCACTATCTAATTTAAGGGTCATAGGTGGAGCCTACATTTGCATAGGGGGCCAAGTGAATATTTTTATGTAGGGACTCATGGCCTAAACAGTCTTAAGACGTCCCTGTGTCTCTGACTTATCTGTCATGAACTGGCTTCATAGAAACCTAGACTTAAGCACTATTGAGCATATTTGAAATGTTTAGGAAAAACACACTCTTTTTCGACCCCTACTGAATTGTGGGTAGCTTTAGCCAATGTGTGCCAAGCCATTAGTATGGAAAGCCTCCGCAAACTTGTAGAAGCCATGTCTCGTCGTGTGGCAGCCATCATCAAGGGCAGGGCAACTCATTATTAGCTTGCTATCCTTAATTCAGTAGCACTTAAGTGTATTAGTAGATTATAGCAGTGCTTCTCAAACTTTCAATACTGGCGCCCCCTTTTCAATCACAGTTTTTATCGCGCCCCCCTTATACATTAATAATGTACTGAATGCAGTAATAATGCACTTTCTTACGCTAAAGCTACAATACACGATCTTAATTATAAACTATACAAATTAATAACATAAGTATTAAATTTTGTGTACGTTACTTTTAAGCGAAAAAAATTAAGTAATAGGATAATTATTATGTTATTTTTCCTTTCTCTAATTTTTAAATTTAACATATTGCAAAATGCAGTGGCTGCTTAGAAGACAATGTATATATATATATATATATATATATATATATATATATATATATATATATATATATATATCAGCTAAATATAGAAAAAGAACTCAGAGGGTCAATTTCTAATCATAAGCATTCCTTATAAAAACTTTGCTTTGCAAGACAAGCCCGTTGAAGTCGTTAATACTTATTAAACCTGTTCTTAATTTAGTATTAATTAATTAGTTGTAAAATACTCTGTGCAGCACTGATACATTAAAGGTATACCGGCTGAAGTGCCCGCTCTTTGCACGAGTTCATTTATAAGAAAGTAAAACATTATTGATATAATAGCTGAATTGTAAAGAGAGTAAAGCCAAGTGCGCGACAATGTTTACAAAAATGTAAAATGATTTTTCTTAAAATGATTGCTCAAATTATAATTAGTCTTAAGCGAATTGTAATTTTAAGCCTCACAGAATTAGCATATAGAATAAATGTTAAATAATGAAAAATAATGTAAAATTCCAATGAAGAATAATTGTGTTATTTTTAATATTTAAAGTGGGAAGACTTCAACATGTTTTAACCCGGGAGCAGGCGCGCACTCAATACGGTCGAGCAGGTTAATTGAGTCACCGCAATCCTTTTTTTTATATTTATTTTATTGTACATGATACAAATCGTTATTCCAGTGAATAATTTAATTAAGAGAAAGTAAACTTACCTACTTTCAAGGACTTTTCAATTTTTCTTTGGTAACAAATAAACAGTTTTGCCAGAATGAACGATTTCGTGATCTGTGTGTCCCACGCGACCACTTCCCGGAAAAAGTGTGTTATGATAATATGTATGTTACTGCTAAAAATTGTGTAAAACGTTTTTCTTTATGCTTTATATGTTTGAGAATACTCATAAAAAAGTCTTGGCTAAGTAATCCTTCAAAGTGTGTGCTCTCCGTGGTTTTCCAAATATCATAAAACTCTTTTGCATGGCAAAAAGAGCAACAGAGAAATACATTACTTAAAACTTCCCTAAATGAGAAACAAACACATAAGAGAGGGGTCGTAACTAACTGTACCAATAACTTAGAAGGTCAAACACATTATCAGCAAAAACAGATTACAGCTATTATGTGCAGTATTTCAAAAATAATCACAGTGACGAATTTTTTAAGTTCTAAATTTTTTCGATTCTGGGTCTGGGATTTGTTTTTTCTCTGAAAGAGTAGTAAAAAATCTCTCATCATGGGATTACAGCAAACCAAATAAAAGGTTTTATTTGGTTACAGGATCAAAGATAGCTAATTAGGTATTGAAGAAGTTTTTATTTTTGATGACTTAATATCGCGCGCGCCTATAAATTATATCAGAGTAAAAGTGCATTTTTTATTTTATGTCTGAAAGTTTTTTGTTTTCATTCATATTCCAGTAAATTAACTATTTTTTAAATATTTTATTTTCGATATGTTCACGCCTCCCTCGTTAGGTTATTGCCCCCCAGGAGGACGCTCCCCATACCTTGAGAAACACTGGATTATAGTGAGAAATGCTAATGTTAAGCAATTTAAAGAACTCCCAAAGATTTCCAAAAAGCTTCTGTTTCGGACAAAAACAAAATGATTTGAAAATGTCTTAGAGTTTCAAACTTCAGTTGAAATATTTTTTCATACAAGATAATCTTCTTGAAATTGAAATAACTGTTATGTTATTTAAACTCGTATTAAATTTTTCAGTCCTTATTTGTTTTTTAATTTTCAAGATAGCACATTCAGTATGATGTTTTTTTTTTCGATTGTGAAAATCGTTAAAAAATTTATAATTGAAATAAAAAAAATATGTTTTAAGTTAAAAGAGATAAACACAAAAAAAAAATGTTCTGCAATTTTTTGTCGTGTTTATAACGAAAAACGTAAAAAATGTATATATTTTACAATAAAATTCTAGTTTTATTCAAATTACTTAAGTTTTTACAAAACATAAGTATGCTTGTTTTCACAAAGTGTGCTTCACACACAAATTATTTTATCTCTACATTTCATTCAGAGGCATTATATACAGTCACTTAAAAAAGTATTAGGACCCTTAATTTCCACTTTTTTTAAGATTAGAAGTTTAAACATAAACGTTTCAACAGATAAGATTATTTATAGAAAAAATGACGAGAGACTAAGATATATCTGTTAGTGTGTGAAATCTCGTAATGTGCGTCATTTGAAAGAATGGAAATCAGTTCGCTGTGTAGAAAAATTCTTGAAATTGAGTAAGTCTACAGTTTTTAACATCATTGACAATTTCAAGAAAACAGTGTTGGAAACAAGCAAAGATCAGGGCGTCCAAAGATTTATTGAACGTGAAGAGAGGTGGATTGGAGGAGACACAAGTACGCATTAATCCAATACCTAGTGTAGTAAAAATGACTTTGCAATGTAAAAGTAGGTTCGGAAAATCAGTAAATCCTGAAACTGTCAGAACTGTTTAAAAAAAACATAAGTATCAGGGCAGAGTACCTCAAAGATAGCCCTGCATCAGCAAAGCAAATGATTAATCTAGGTTGACATTTGCTAAAATGTATGTAAGGCAGCCAACAGAATATTGGGAAAATGTAATTTTTGTTGAGGAAAGCAAATATAGCATTTTCGGATCGGGTGGCAAGCAAAAAGTTTGGCGGAAATCAAATACAGCAATGTATGTCAAAAATTTACGACCTACTATCAAATATGGAGGGGAAAACCAAATTGTTTGGGGCTGCATGGCAAGTTCTGGTGTGTCAAGAACTTGTACTTTATTGATGGTATATTGAGGGTATTGATGAATAAATATGTCTATATCTTGACATTCTCTAGCGAAATTTAAAGCAAAGGGAGAGCAAGCTGGGGATCTCAGGAAATTTTAAATTGTATCAAGATAATGATCCAAAACATACGGCAGATTTTAACAAGTTATGGGGCCTCTACCACTATCCTAGTGTTATTAAGACTCCTGCACAAATTACAGACCTTAATCCCATTGAACATGTGTGGGATTATTTGCTGTAAAAACTATATGAGCACCAAACTTCTAACAAGCAGGGTTTAAGGAAATATTTGGTCGAAGACTGGATCAAAATCGAAAAATCGTTTTGCGAAAAATTGATCCAATCGATGCCAAATAGACTTCGAGAGGTCATAAAAAGCAAGGGTGGCCCAACAAGATAGTAATTTCAAAGTTTGAATTGTTTTTGTTAATTTATTGGGAAGTGTCCCAATACTTTTTTGAGCACATTTACTTAACTCGATTTCTTTTATTTTCAATTTTAACCATAATTTCATTAATGTATGAGTTCTGTTCTAATTATTATTTGTATTTACCAAAATAGCATTTACTTTTTTTTGTTTTTGTTTCATTTGCATGTTTAAGTAAAATATTACAATAAAAATCTATGAACTGGTAGTGTGTCCCAATACTTTTTTAGTGACTGTATTAGCCTGACAAATCCAAAAATTTTAGATTTTAATCTTTGCCACTTGATTAAATGTTTCTCTCAGAAACAACAGTGCATCCATTTGGCCATATTTACATTCAGTCGTTTTTAAATTAGAGAGAAAATCGTTTATTTTATGACATTTTTTATACATTTGTTGAGGAAAAACACGTATGGGAAACACATGTATGGGAAATAAAACTTTAATCAAAATAAATTATTGTTTAAAAAAACTACAAAAGACACTTTTATAGTTTTGATCCAGCTAAAAAGTAAAAAAATAATTCTTAAAATAAGAATAAAATGTTTAACGCGAAAATTAATGTCATTGTGGTAAAACGTGAGGTGCTTTATATTAATTGTTATAATTTCTTACTAGTTCTATTTCGAAATGCAGAGTTAGTGTAAAAATGTAGTACAAAGCTCTTCCTCACACACACACTTTTACCACAATGACATTAATTTTCTCGTTAAACATTTTATTCTTATATTAAGACTTATTTTTTTACTTTTTAGCTCGATTGGCTATAAAAGCGTGTTTTTTAGGTATTTTAAACTATAATTTACTTTTCATCTTTTAGTTCGATCTACAATAAAGGCATGTTTTTTTTTAGTTTTTTAAACTATCATTTATTCATTGATTAATTGATCTTAACTGTGTCATTTTTTAGAATCTGGAATACCCATTGGCAGCCTATCAATGTGGCCTGATTTGCAAAATGTAGGATAAGCTAACTGAAAGAAATCTGGAAGAGCTAATTTTGAAATATTTCATGCAGAAGAAGGTGTAAAGTTAATGATATTTTTCACTAAAAAGACCTCAATATTCTCTCTGAAACTTGCATCAGCATTAGACATAAAAGTACACGTTTTGAATCGAAGAGCTTGAAGGAAATTATTTAATCCGGTGACCTCCAGATCAATTCTCAGCTGTTTTGGTAGTCACCAAATTCTGGAGATGTGATCTAGAATTAGTCACCAAATCTGGAAATGGGAAATCGTTAATCCGGATCAGGACAATTTAACAAAATTATTAAATTATTGTATTGCCATCGGTCCTCGACAATAAGTGCAAAATTTCGAATTAATCTGATCTTTTAAAGTGGTTAAAAATCGGTTCAAAGATTCCATTACATACAGGTGAAGCTTATAAAAGCGAGTTAAAAACTGTGTGTATCGCATTATATTATTGCAGATTTATTTTTAAAAAATCTGTGAAAACTATAGTGACATTTGAAATACATGCACGTTTATTTACATAAACTTCTTCATGAACAATATCAGAACAGTAGAATGAATGAGAAAATCTCTTAGAAATTGAATAACAAGCCGAATATGCCTTTGTATCTGCAAACCCTGTTCTATAAAGAATGATTTTGTCTGCGTTTGAAAAAGACAAACATAAAATCATAATGATTTTCTTGAGAACTTAATGTATCGAACATGTTTTTAAAATTAATATTACTACTAACTATCTTTCTGTCTACTAACTCTACTGTATTTCTAAAATCCCTCGTGTAGCTGAACAGTGCGACGTTAATATTCACTCACTACCGTATTTCTTACTATATTTTCATTATTTTCCTAACTGGTTGTTTCTGTTGAATCATGGATTCGAATCCTGGTATCACTAAGGATCTGCTGTGTGAAAGGCTAATGTTTGTTAAATATATAGAGGCTCAAAGTCCTCACGTTGGCATGATGCAGAAGTTTGGAGAGAAGGATTCCCACTCGTATAGCTTGGTTGTAGAAAGCGAGGTTAATAAAAAACTAATCAAAAAATTCTAACAAAAACCAAAATGGACAGAATTTTAAATAGCACATATATAAAAAGTTATATAAATACCGTTAACTTTAAATATATTTCATACAGTATGATTATGTAAGCATTTGAAATAAACAGGTAATAAATAACAGAATAAAGTAGACGATAAAATAAGTAAAAGATTAAAGCATGTGAGATTTCTAAAATGATATACAAGCACATCAATACTATTTTTACAAATTTCTGGTTTTGGTTTGATAAGCAGAATCTACACGCGTAGAAATTTAAATTTGTCTTTGAGAGACATCATTTTTCATTTCTAGAATCAACTCGATGTATTATGATTGTAAGAGAGAAACATCTTCAATATACTTTATCAAGGGATGCTCTCTTCATGTTTTTCTTCCACTGCAGCATTAAGTTACTTCTTTTTTTTTTTTTTTTTTTTTTGAAAAAGCATTGAAGAGAGAGAAACACTTTGTTGCAAATGTGCTATGAAAATTTCAGAATAAAAGTATAAATACTAACTTTGGTATATGACTAAAAAATCTGGTTTTCTGAAATGCAAAGTGAAAAAAAAAGTGCAAATTCGATTGAAAACTTTGCAGTTTTCAGAACATATTATTTTATAGCAGAAAATGTTTCGACAAAGAGCATAAATAAGCGTGAAAGTACAGGAAAATATGCTAAAAAAGTTGGGTTTTTTTAATTATGCTACGCCTATAACAGGCTTCTTACTATCAAGTGAATTTGCTGTGTAAAGGAAATGAATTATGTACAATGAATGTTACTGCGTGCAGATATTGTGAGGAGAAAGCATTGCACGCTTTGTATTTTGTCCTTTATGGAGGACAGTTTTTTTATAGGTTCTGTGTTTCCTCAAAAAGCGTCCTCTTACTTGTACTCCTTTTCTATATTTTAAAACTAATATGTTAATCTCCGTATTCAGAGATGCGTAGCCGAACTGTCAAGTATCATGTGCCGGTACGGTATGAATTATTGGAGATATTAATGTGTTTTGTACATAATCAGGCATTTATTTTCCACAAAATGATTCAAAAGATTGATGATGAACATTTTTCAACTACCGAAGTTAGTCTTATTTTGAACAATTTTGTTCTTTAATAAAAATTACGATTTTTTCATTGTAAAAAAAGGTTACCTTAGTATATATATGTATATAAAAAAAATGCATGTATGTATATAGTATATATAAATATATCCTAGTTTTAATATAGACTCTGAACACTTTCTCTTTCAAAGAAAATTTTTTTTTAATTGGAATCTTGCTTAAAGATATTAAGAGAGAAATAAGTGTTTATTTAAAGTAATTCTTGTATATTCTCATACAGACTTCAATGAAAAAAATATAATATGGATATTTTAAAAATTTAGAATAGTTATGTATAAAAGACCCATAGGTGACGAAACATCTGAGCTCCAGTTAATTGTATTTTGATTCATTACTTTTGGTAGATAATAAAATTAAAATGACGGAAACGTATTTTCAAACGTTGACTATATCATCTTTATATGGTTAATCTTTTATTTAGATTCCTTTTTCATGTACATAATTTTAATTTTATATTTTTCTTTCCAATTATTTATTGATTATAAGTCAACATCAGCCGTCACTCGGCTTTTTTATGGCGAAATTTTGCACCACTTTTGTCTGAAGGATAAGATATTTCTTTTCTCTTTTAGGCTAACACCTTACAATATGGCTAAGCGAGAGGTATGGGATCTTTCGGAGGTTCAGCTATTTATATCTTCATGTAAGTAGGAACTGCTCATACCTTAGGGATTCAAGATATGATGAGAATATTTTTAAATAAGTCCCTAAAAATTCCTATATCACTTTAATAACTCGAAATGAAAGGAAAAATTCCAGAAACTTTGTTTTTGCTGATTTCCATATAAAGGGTGTTTTTTGAGAGGTATAGAACTTTAAATTGCAATAAAACAACGATGTATTATTCGATTGACATGAATTTTTTTTATTCGAAAGATAATTATGTCGCATTACATTTTAAATATGATTTCTGGCATAGGACTGCCACGGCTGGCTCGGATGTAGTCCAATCTGGACGTCCAATTTTCGATGACTTTTTCCAACATTTGTGGCCGTATATCGGCAATAACACGGCGAATGTTGTCTTCCAAATGGTCAAGCGTTTTGTGGCTTATCCGCATAGACCAATGACTTTACATAGCCCCACAAAAAATAGTCTAGCGGTGTTAAATCACAAGATCTTGGAGGCCAATTCACAGGTCCAAAACGTGAAATTAGGCGGTCACCCAACGTGTCTTTCAATAAATCGATTGTGGCACGAGCTGTGTGACATGTTGCGCCGTCTTGTTGGAACCACAGCTCCTGGACATCATGATTGTTCAATTCAGGAAGGAAAAAGTTAGTAATTATGGCTCTATACCGATCACCATTGACTGTAACGTTGTGGCCTTCATCGTTTTTGAAGAAGGATTCCACCTGCCCATAAAGCGCACCAAACAGTCAGTTTTTCTGGATGTAACGGGGTTTCGACATACACTTGTGGATTAGCTTCACTCCAAATGCGGCAGTTTTGTTTATTGACGTAGCCATTCAACCAGAAGTGCGCTTCATCGCTAAACAAAATTCGCTTATGAAAATCGGGAACAACGGCAATCTCGTTTTGGGCCCATTCGACGAATCTACGCCTTGCTTGATGATCGTTTTGATGAACTGCCAAACCAAACTGAGAATAAATCACTTGACAGCTGTTAAATCGGTCGCCATCTTGGAAAGTAATGCCAACTTAAACTTCTATACCTGGAAAAAAACACTCTTTACAATATCCACTGTTAATCAGGTTAAAACTGAACTAGAGAGAGATGATGAGGTCTAAAAATAACAATACTATGCACAGTTTTATGAATTAAACATGACAATACTGCAGTAAAATCTCAAACACTGAAATGTTTAAGGGAGACCGAGTTCACATAATGAGAACATTTTTTATTTATTTTCACGGGAGGATCGAACTCACCCAGAACTTTTAGAATAACTGACCGGTTCTCCGAGATAAACAGGAATCAATGCAAAAAGATCTACAAACAAGATATACAAACATAGTTATAAAAGACAGCGGAAGATACTACTCGTATTTATTGATATTCATAAACAGCTTCGGTCATCTAACGTTTAGCAGCAGTGATCTTTAATATAGCTTTTTCAATCTAGCTATGACCCCTTGATATTTAGTCATAACATTGTGACCACCTCGACCATCGGGCTGTTATTTTTGTCTTAGTTTCAATAGCTCGCTTTCACTCGAGAATTGCACTAGTGGTGTTGGGGCATTGACAGGTAGTAATAAGTATTAAGAATTTTTTTTAAAGAAAATTGCATCTTGTATAGTATTCAACCTTTGCAAGACATATAGACAAGATCTTCCTATAAAAGGTAATGATGGAGAACTGGGACATCACAGGATGTTGTTGTTGCAACAAATTTGCGCGCACTAAAAGCAACAACATAAACAATCTTTCTTTTCAATACGCTGTAAGAAATATTCTATGAATGAGACATTAATGCGAAGTTAGATGTCTCACATGTGGGAAAATACTGCGACGTATTTTAAATTTCAAAAGCTAAGTTTACGTTTTTTTGTTTTTTTTTTGGTAGAAAAAAAATATCGTGTCAGTTCATTCATTAATAAAGATTGACTCGGATAACTCAGTTACAGTGTAGAAAAAATAGTTCACCGGTTGTGTCATGGGCACTATCTATTGCCCGGCCGCGGGCGACTAGCCAAAAATAACTTCTTTTGTTTTCTTTGTATTTAATTTAATTTTTGTGTCTCGTGCTTATTTTTTATTAATTGTAATTTTTTCTTTCTCTCGTGCTTCTATTAATATTATGTGTACTTGTATTTATAAAAGTTTACTGTAATTATAGTTATGGAAAGTTCTGGAACATTCAATGGCAATATATAAGGAAAAAAAAAATGTTCAGTTCATAGAATAAAAGTCTTGAGTTATGACTAGGGACAGTTGTGGTCATTTTATTTGAGTATTGAATTCCACAGTAGTTTAAACTGAGTGACAATATGAATTGAGTTATATAATTTGAATTTAATCCTGTAGAGAGATCCTGTACAAACCTTTTTAACACATCAAGAAATAATATTAAAGCTTTTTCAGAATAAGCTTGTATTTGGCAAGGTGAATCGTACAAAAGCAATACAGGCATGCTCTCGTGCTTTTCTGGTTTTAAAAATATCATAACTCATCATATGATAAAATTGACTCGTTAAATTTGATTTACTTAACTTATTACTTTAATAGTTCTCATAAGTTGAAAACTGCAATTGAAAAATTTAGAAAAACAAAAAATTTACACAAAAGTAGCATGAAGATTTTTTAAAAAGCTTATAACTAATCATACGAAAGTCCACTTGTGTTACTACGGTTCTTTCCGAAATTGTGTAGAATCAAAAACGTCTGTTCTGTATGTAATAACAAGAAAATACCTGTCGATAAACCGGTAAATTCTAGATCCCCCAAAAGAAATCGATGTCTCTGCCTGCACACACGATGTGTACAACATACAATAAAACTAAACAGCTGAAGTCTAAAAAGTAATGGAACAGTACACAATTTAAAGCGACCGCGACTAAGACAATAAACCGATTTAATGATCTTCCTGTTTATATATCGAAGAGTTCTTCTGCACTTAAAACGACTCGTACGCAAGAAGTTAGCTTTCAAAATTCAAACTAATTCAAATGCTGTTTTATTTAGTCGGTCACAATTTTATTCTTTCGTGGTATATTTTATTTATTGCTTAAGATGTCCGACTACCCTAAAATCTTGAATTTTGCCAAAAAGTGACCACTTTTTTATGATTTTATTTTATAGACCATATTATTAGCTTTATAAAAATACCAAGTTTATTATTTTCCATTCACTAGAACAAAAACTACAAGTGTTTTAGTAAAAACAGATGTCACTACTTTAAACAAGATGTCATATTTTAAAATACGTTTTACTCGAAATGTGTGTTTTTTTTAAATGCTCAAACGGAAACAGCGATTGCTCAAAAAGTTATAAAAATAATGAATTGAAATTTTTTTGTATCTTCTGTGTATAATTGTATAAGTGTTTTAACCTTCAGATTTATCAATCATTGTTTTATAACAAAATTTAAAGTTCCTTAAGTGAATATAATTACTGTTTCTTTAAAGCAATTTCATATAACAGCTAAGATTTGTAACAGCTGTAGTTTTTGTAAAAATTAAAATATCTCTGATACTGAAGATCATTTCAAAAATGAATATCAAAGCAACATATCAAAATTGAAAATTTACGCACAAACTGTACAGAATGGGCCCCGTTTATATATATATTTTTCAATTTTTACCCATTTTAGTAATAATTTCTTTTTCTCTTCTTAGTTTTAGTTATATTTTCTTAAAATATTCTGAATAAATCTAAAAACCACACAAAAAATCGCCATCTCTCTCTTTTTTTAAAAAAAAAAAGTTGTCACAAGTATAGTTGAATACCTTAAGTTTTTGTTGTATAACTACTTTGGGATATCATTGAAAATCCCATTGCATTTTGAAAATTTAAAAATGTGCAATTTCATTTATTTTGAGCTCAATAAACTGAGTTCCCAAACTAATTCGAATTAGTTGCGTGGTTTAAAGGAGCTAAACATACGGGAAAACTCATATTATGCCATTAAACGAAGTGACCAGTTTAGGCGAATGATCATGGCCACGAATTCTCGATCGGGGTTGTCGAGTCGTGGATCAGAGTCCTAATGACACTAAAAACCTGCAGTGTAGAGAGGCTGTTGCGTGTTGATTCTATCCAAGCTCGAAGTCCTCCCGTTGGAGTTATGTAGGAGTTCAAATAAGGGTGTTTCGGCTCTGGAGCCGATAGCTCTCGTGTTGTTTCAGAATGCGATGTAAATCAAAATCAAATCCATCATTAAGCAAAATACCCTCCCCCAAAAAAAATATAGATTTTAAATCAATATGAAACACGCGAATGGGAGTATATAAAATATTTAAATAATTTTAAAAAGAAAAAAAATATCCTATATTCTATCAAATATCTAAAGCGTTTTCGAAAATGCAAATTTCTTTCTCCGAAGCGTGAGTTTCATTCGATTTTTCACAGTTTTTCATCGATAGCTTGCTATAGACCAGGGGTGCCCAACCCAAATCGGTTGGTAAGCCACGTAAAAATTTACTAAACTGAGGTGGGCCGCACATATAAAAAAAATTATTCAAAATATTTTACTATCGTACAGCATTCAAACTATGATATGATCAAAAAACACCAAGTTTACCTTTTACTGGATCACAATCACAACAAAGTTGAAAGTCGACCGATTGCACTTGTTGGTGGAAGAATATCTCTTAACCTACAAGATTCTTATCTACAGTAGATTTATCCTGCCATCTGAGGTTACGTAGTATAACAACTGTGTGCGTAACATCTTCACATTTTATACTTGTGTTACAGTATGTTTGCATAAAATTGATTTAGATTTTCAAAATTTTTATTTCAAATGCAAAAAAGCAATTAAGTAAAGAAGAACAGCTTTGTAATTATTACAGTGTCAAAAAAAGTTTTTTTTCTGCCCGATAGTCAAATGTTTAGTTTCTTATTGTATGATATTAATTATTGCCCCGTGATTAAATATATATCATAAAATGAAAAAGTTACATAATTTCAGAAGGTTAAAATATTAAACATTTTTATTCTGCTGCCGTAATTATCTTACATATCTACTAGCTAGTCTGACAGTCCTGAGGCAACTCATTAAATCCATCATCGGATTCTTTCATTGCCAAATAAAACAAAAAAAAAGACTACTAATCTGAACTTAAAAATATAGACATAAATTATTTCTCTGACAAATAGAACTAAATACACTACTCACTCTCACCGAAGTTCTCGTTGAAAGAGGAATAACACACCCAAGCTCATCTGCTTTCCTTCATCCATCAACACCTGTTATTACAATTGCTTGGAAGTCAAATGAAGATGTCTAAAATAATATAGACAGAAACTTCAATTGGGCCGCAAAAATTCTCCAAATGGGCCGCGGGTTGGGCATGCCTGCCAAAAACCAAGGCTGTCTCTGTCAGCCTCCTCCATCTGACTCTATTTGGAGCAATAGATTGCCAACAGTTGCACGATCTCTCTTAACAGAATTATTCTACATGGTGAGGAGCCTGCCTCTTTTCCGAATACTTTTAATTTTTGAGACTGTCCCTAATTTAGTTGGGTTCAAATTATTATATCTTAAAAGGTGTCCCAGAGATCTAATGACACTATCCTGTTGACAAAAGTCACAATATCTGTTCTTTAAATTTGATGTAAATTTCAAAATTATATTGTATTCTACACACTGTGATAGCCTCCCACTAGGGCATGGATGGCGAACCAGTGGCACGCGCGCCATCAATGGTACGCGACACAATATTTTGGGCACGCCAGTGGTCAAAATGGTTTGCATTTTATTTCAAAATAACGAAGTTCACTATGAAATATTACGAACAAACCCGAGTGATCGGTCGTAGAGCGGCCTTTGTTATTGTCTCTTAGTTATTGCCACATAGTTACGTGTTGAACTACAGTTATCATGTATATGATGCAAACTTTGTCTACGCATAGCATAGTCAATTTCGTCGACACAACCGTATTTAAATGTTTATTTGTGTTATATTTACGATCCTTATCTTTTATTTAACATAGCTAATTCAGCAAAAGAACAAAAAGTGAAAGATAGTACGTGTAACAGAAAATTTCAAACTTGGTGAATCTAGAAACATTGCATGATTCGTTAAGGTGACAAAACGGCGAATGTTTTATGTTCTGAAACAGAGGTATGCAGTACATCGTCTGTAAAATGGCATTTTGAGACAAATCAGAAATCCTCGTCAAAAAAGTGAACCACAGCAAAAATAATTAATTGCTTAGAAACCATTTGGGGCAGATGACCCCAATTCAGCATGTATTCTACTAAAAATAACATCTTACAATCCTAATATAAGTTATTTGTCATCCAATGTGCAACAACAGAAGTCACTCTAGTGTTACTTTAATTTTAATTACACGTATTACTAAAACATTTACTACTATATTGTGCAAAAATTGTATTTTTTTGTAGTAAATAAAGAGTTTTGAGTTATTAGTATTTAGTTTTTTATTACCTTCCCAATAATCACGTCAAAATTATTTGACGGCACGTCTTTATATCTCATTAAACATTTCTTTACAAAAAATGGCACGTTGATCCAAGAAGGTTCGCCACCCCTGCACCTAGGGGAAGCCATCTCTTCATCTACTCGACCTAGATTACTAGGAGGTAAAGATTGATGACCCAAGCTATAACCATAATAAAACCAATTTATTATAATAATCAAAAACAATTTTACTATAAGGAGGAAATCAAGAGTGATATATCGCTGCTCTAAATTTTATGTGAATAAGCGCCTGAAATCCTCTCTAACCGGTTAACTTTAAGTAAAGTTATCATATGAATCCTAACTTCCTTAATTTATTTGAACAGCTAAAGCCCGCTCTATAATCCCGCGTCTAAGTTCAGATCCTTACCATAAGCTCAAGGCGTTCAGCAACTCAGCTTCCTTTCCTCTTTCTTCCTCACGATTACTTAACCTCCACTATATATTTACTAACTAATCTGCATATCAAAGTTTCTTCTTGAGAGGGTTGGCTGTGAAATAACTCAATTGCTGGACCCAAAGATTTCCCATGAGGATTAGTAGGAAAAACCTCGTAAAGCCCCGTCACGATACATCATTTTGCTTAAATGCACCCAAGATCCTTTGGAGTATTTTTCGCTCAAAAGTCAGCAGTTAATCTTTTTCAGATTTGTTTAATGGCCAACACTCGCGGTCATACAAAGTAATTGGTCTGATTAAGGTTCTGTACAAGGTAGGATTCAAAAGTTCCCAGACTGAGTCTATAACTTAAAAAATGTTACGAATTAAATTGCTCTGAAATACATCCTCCTTTGAAATAAGACCCTTGAGCAACTACTCACTTTTGCCATCGTTGTAAGGATCATGGAAATATTTCTGGAATTCATTTTTAGCCATGTCCTTTAATTCAGCCTACGATGTACTTTTAATTTCATATGCAGGTTGGAATCGACGACCCTACAAGCGACGTGCAAATTCTGGAAATATTCTGAAATCGCAGGGGCAAAATCAGGGGAGTAAGGAGAAAGTGGCAAAACAGTTGTTTTCGTTTTCACTCCGACGTTGTTTGAAGTCTGTTCTTACGTACTGTCGTAGAAACCTTTTCAATTTTTTCAGCGGTGCTGGAAGCCTCCTGACGTTCAGAGTGTTTGTGTTCTTCGACACTTTCCCTGCCTTACATGAAATGTCGATGCCCCTCAAAAGTTTGCGTTCGCCTTAATGTATCACTGTTGTGCACATACTTCAATATTTCGTAAGAGTCTCCACAGCACTCTTTCCCAAGAGAATACAAAATTTGATATTCATTCTCTTCTATAAAAACGTCATTTCTTTCAATCGCCGGTTTCTAAATGCATCCGCTTACAAAATTCGACGCCATGGTGAACTCTCGACCACTTGTTTTAAGATAAATCACTTTTAGAAAAGGGGAAGAACGCAGTAACACAGAAACGCTATGGTAGCCAGTGTCGTAGCTATGTATCCACGGGCCCTGGTGCAAAAAGAAAAGAAAAATAAAGGCTCAATCTTGGTTAGATTTTATCAAGTAAAAATATATGACTATTTTAAATACACAAAGCTACAATTTTTTTATTTACTCTCTTCTCTTTTTTTGGCGCTGTTTGCGCTTAAATGCACCACTGAATTTCTTTTTTTTTAATCCATAATTATAGTTTTATAATTTATCCAATACAATTCGTATGTGCTGGAGTACTTACTGACGTTAAAAGGAAGGAAAAATGTAATGCTACGCTTCAAAACGTCGTTGGGGAATCCCTATTTATTTAAACAGGAGGATCGAACTCATCCAACAGAGGGCTTAGAGCTACTAAATGGTCCCCTGACACGCGGACAGGAAATGATGAAAAAATATGCATGGACAAAAAAATACATTACAATATTATTATAATTATTTTTTTTAAAAGAAACACCTCTGTAAAAGAGCAGAGGAGGAGGAACAAAACTACTTCAGTGTACTGTAGTGTACTAAGATTGCGAAATATTTTGAAGCAGGAAACTAGCTTATTATGAATCCTACTGTTATTAAAAATAGAATGTAACTAGAAGGGAATTCCTTCTTGAGTATGTTTCTTAAGATGTAGTGATAACTATGGTAAGATTTTTCATGGAACTTGAAGTTTATTTTCAAGTAACAGTTTACAGAATATGAAAAAATTGGAAATATAAACTTTTCAATATACTATTGCAAATTCGGCAAGCTTGGTGGTCAGAGTCCGAAGGCCCTCCTGAGATTGAGGGCCCCAATGCACGGTTCCACCTAGCCCATTGGTAGCTACACCACTGATTGTATTCATTCTACTACAAAAATCCCCCCGTTACAGGCTCAGTCCGTGAACTTTTGAATCCTCCCTCTTATAAGTTTAGTTTTGTTTTGACATTAATAAATTTGGACTTAAATTGTGTGGCTTCTCAACCATAGAAACATTTGTTTGCCACAAGTATCCTATTATTTACTTCAAGCTTTATATCATTAAAGGTACTAAAATTGTTGTACACACTCAAAAGTAAAATCGCTAATTTTTAAAGGGGACGGATCATAGTTTCCCTGCGTTACAGCCAAAAATTCAGTTTTCTATTTTTTAATAGTAAAACCCATTCTTTTTGTAGATTTCTCAAGGGAGACAAAAGAAAAGAAAACCGTTTGTTTTGTTCTAATATGACATCAATATCATCAGCGAAGGGTAATTATTGTATGAGTCTATAAAAAATAGTACCTCTGGTGTTTATATTAGAAAGAAATTCTGATATAAACACCACATTTTAACTATATTTATTCTATTCTAATATCCAAGTAACCTCGGTACTTGAGTATTAAAACAACTCCCTCGCACTTACCTGGAGCAGAAATTTCCGAAGTTGAAAACTGCGTCAAACTTTAGGAACCCAATGCCACTGCTTCATGGCATTTACGCACGCGATTTCCAGCTGTGTTTCAACAAACTTGATGCAGCCATTTTAAATCGTTTCTAGCTTCAGCGTATTCTTTTTTATTCTACGTATTCTCTTACTTTCAATTTAATGTTAAAATGTATAAAAATGAGTATGTGATATTTTTAACTGAAAGAAATTCGATACAATTCCTTCAAGTGTACAATATATATTTGTATGTAATTTTAAATATATATTTATAACTTTTTTTAAGCGCAAGTTCTTAAAACCGAAAAAGCTATAAAATGATATCTCAAGGGGGGGAAAAAGAGTTTTGGAAATGAAAAATTACAAACTTTAGCCAATATATCTGGATTTAGAATTGGTCATTCTCTCACTCAAAAATAATCGCCTGCTTTTAACTCCTTATAGCAGTCATTTTTTTTACCCACAATGCTTTTAAAAAAGCACATTTTTTACTGTTTATATCTAAATACCATGCAAATTCCCACCTTCACGATAAAAAGAAAAAAAATGCCGGATGAAAAGCATTTTAGTACCATGGACAAACTATATCATCTTTTCAAAATCCTAACACTATGTAAATAATACACCTTAAGGTATCCGACCACGTTCGGGACCGTGATTTTCCAAAGCTTATAAATGGATAATATTTATGATATTTAGTATTACTTTGATTAGAAAATGTACATAAAAAAATTGTTTTAAGAATAGTATTACAATAAAAAATTATTTAAGTAAAATATTTTGACAAAAAATGAACATAGAATGACCCATTTCAAAATGTTTTTCTTTTGTGAAAAATGCTTTTATTATAATAATATTTTGACTGTATATAGTTCAAACCTCTGTACAGAGGCTCAACTAGAATTTTTGAAATATATAACTTAGAAGTGGGTTTATCCATATTTTACGACAACAGAGGGGAGCAATTTTAAGAAAAAAAACACCGATAATTATTTCAATAGGTTGTAACTGAATTTTTCAAAAATCATAGTTGAGCCTCTGTACAGAGGTCTGAGCTATATGCAGGCAAAATATTATTATAATAGAGGCATTTTTCACAAAAGGAGATTTTGAAAAAAGGTTATTCTAAGTTAATTTTTTGCCGAAATATTGTATTTAAATAAATTTTTCTTTGTCAAAATGTCCTTAAAACAATTTTATACATGTATTATAATCTAAGTGACACTAAATACCACGAAAATTATCCATTTACGCGCATTTTTAAAATCACGGTTCCGAACGTAGTTGGATACCTTAAGCATTAAAAACAAGTAATATAAAAAAAGATTTTATTCAATTTATACTTTGATCAACAAAGAAAATTTTATTCTAGCTACTTTTTATTAAATAGTTACAATTAATCTAAATATGTATATACATATGACAGAATCACAACATTAAGTGGTAATTAAATTTTATTAATTATCATTAAAATAATAAAAAAGCTTGTTTTTTAAAAAAATAAATTTTTTTTGCTTTTTAATTATCGCTGGACAGAGGTTTCTCAGTCTGTTCATCTCATTCAACGCATCATTGTTGCAAGGTCATTGGCCGGTTAATTTTAAACAGTCCAGCTAAAGCAGTGGTACTCAATTTTTTTTCCTGATGGGCCGTATACATATTGATGCGACGCTTGTTTAACTTAAATGATTAATTTATTTTCTATATATCCGTTAATCTAAAATTACAGGTTCTTAACGTAACATCGCATCATAGCTTAAGTTCAAACACTAAATCCTTTAAAGACAAATAAACAGTACACTAAATTAAAAGGCCGTTCTTTAAATAATTGTTAATTTATTTTAACATAATTAATTCTGGGTTAATTTACAAATAGTTGCATAACAAAGTTCTACTTAGCTTTTGAGAAAGGGAGGATTGAAAGGAGTGAAAACATGCCGCTGCTCGAAGCCCCGCGGAGTCCAGTTCAAGGGCTGGGTCTAATTGTTTACGTCGTGCTTCAGGGTCCCAAGTGTCTCAAATCGGGGTGCATCCCGTTTTTATTTGGCGTCCTCTTGGCACCGATGTTCTAGAGCGGATTCTTTACTTCGTCCGCTTAATTTCTTTTGATTGGTCCAAAGTCGGCGTATGGTTACCTCACACGGTCAATGACATTTTAAGCGCGGGAAATTCTAATGACACACCCCGATATCCCGATATTTTATGGGTACAATGCCCTTTCCAGGCGTGGGAACGTGTCACCCTTTGCTAGGGTTCGCCCTCAGAGGTGGGGTAAGAAAGACGCATTCCACCGAATTCCGTTTCTTGTAAACAGGGCAAATGTAAAAACTGCAATTATAACTTTGGGGACTGGCGACCTCCCATCACTCCTCCCCTCATTTGTTACTGAATGGGGACCCACACACGTTTTGTTTTTTAAAAATCCATGGATAAAGTTACTCTGGACGACACGCTGGGGGAGCGAATAGTGAATAAGCGGAATTGAAAAATTGTTAATTAATAAACGGTTTTTACCCATATCTAAAACTGCATTCCATAATTTCAAAAAATCGCATCCCAAAATAGCACAATAATTATCGTTAATCTCTTGCTTAGTTATAAAAAAAAATGTTGAAATTGAAATTCCCCTAATGACAATTGTATTTCATAGCAACCGATGATCTCTACAGTGTCTCCGCTAACTGCTTTAATTTGAATTGAAACATTAAATTCCTTAAAGTTTTCATTTTTTATTTCAGTGAAAAAAGAATGTGACATTAAAGAAACGGAGGCACATGTGTCAATTAAAATTCTGAATTTGTGATGTTTAACATTAGCCATTATTATTGGTAGATCAAATATATTGTCTCGAGATTTTAAAGGAGAAAACCGCTCCTCTACCACTTGAAAAACATCTAAATACGGCTTTCTCCGCGGAAGTTTAAAGTGTCGTTTCTAGTATAGCGTTGAAAACCCCTATTCCCAGAAGTTGTGTGTGTCCCTCTCACCGGATGCCTGGGGGCTGCGTAATTATCACGAAAAGCCGATTCTTGGAAATGGACATGTCTCCCATCGAAGCCGGGGTGACGTGAAACAGAAAAATCGCTAGCCGCTCTTATCCGGGGCTGGTAATTGGCTGTGCGTTGATCTCGCTTCTTCTTTCTACACTCCGCTTGTCTATGTCCTTGAATGCCACAATAAAAACATTTGAAAACATTCTTCCTTCTGTTAAAAAAATTCCCATCTGTTTTACGAGCTGTAACTGAACTAGCTTCCTGTAGACGCCCGACTCTCAAGTTGATTTCTTCCAATCTATCCGTTAATGCTGAAAGGACCAAATTTTCCGTTTGTGCGGGCGACAAACCGGATCTCTCGTCGTTAGCTAACTGATTCAATTTCATATTTTGCTCTTCGATCAACGCCGCGCTGATTGATTCATCTAAATTTAAAGGTTCACGTGAGAGTACAAAACGACGGATGTCATTTCTCAGACCGCTTATGAAACGTGATTGTAGTAATTGGTCGTTCGCGTTCCTTACCGCGGTGTTTTGAGCCGAATTTCCTGACTGGAATATCTGTGTTCCCAGTTTGTTGATGCGTGCTGCGAATTCTTGTACGCTCTCAGAAGAACCCTGGATACACGATGAAAATAACTGTAAACGCGTTGACAGAGGGACGGCCTTCTCGAATCTTTTAATAAGAATTCTTGCGATATCGTTGTATTCTGTCAATTGACTGTGGGTTGGGTCGGATAAAAAAAATTCCTCAGCTATTCCCGCTAATTTTAATTTCAGAGTTGTAACTTTCTCGTCGTTTGACCACTTGCCTAAATTCGCAACATCTTTTATTTTATCTAGGAACCTACGTATTCCTAACGATTCACTTCCGTCATACATTGGGATCAAATCAATTAGATTAAATTTCTCGGACGCCGTTTGCGTCAAAAGGGGGTCTGTTTGTCGAGTACGTGGCATGTTTAAAAAAAATTAAGACAAAATTTATAGCGAGATTAAATCGCAACGGAAACCATTAAATTCTAACTAAAACAAAATTCCAGCGCTCGTGCAGGGTAAAGAAATTCATGAACTCCTAAATTTAAATAAACTTTTAACTAATCGGCTCTCGCGTAAATACATGCATAGAAAAAAAAATTCACATCAATGTTAAAAAAGAAAAAAAATCAAAGAGCACCAGTACCTGTGACATCATGCTGCACCTTGCACCTTTCCTCTTCTCAAAACTACAAGAAAAAAAATTCACAAGTATCGAATTCGAGCAATAGATAAAACACAGTAGCACACAATAAGTTTGTTTGGGTGACCCATCGACAAAGATTTACCACATCAAAGGATGTAAAAGAGAAATGGTCACGGCACCAAATGATGCGACGCTTGTTTAACTTAAATGATTAATTTATTTTCTATATATCCGTTAATCTAAAATTACAGGTTCTTAACGTAACATCGCATCATAGCTTAAGTTCAAACACTAAATCCTTTAAAGACAAATAAACAGTACACTAAATTAAAAGGCCGTTCTTTAAATAATTGTTAATTTATTTTAACATAATTAATTTTGGGTTAATTTACAAATAGTTGCATAACAAAGTTCTACTTAGCTTTTGAGAAAGGGAGGATTGAAAGGAGTGAAAACATGCCGCTGCTCGAAGCCCCGCGGAGTCCAGTTCAAGGGCTGGGTCTAATTGTTTACGTCGTGCTTCAGGGTCCCAAGTGTCTCAAATCGGGGTGCATCCCGTTTTTATTTGGCGTCCTCTTGGCACCGATATTCTAGAGCGGGTTCTTTACTTCGTCCGCTTAATTTCTTTTGATTGGTAGTGATGGGAGGCCGCCGGTCCCCAAGATGCAATTGCAGTTTTTGCATTTGCCCTGTTTACAGGAAACGGATTTCTAAGGAATTTGGGGGTGCCTCAGGTCAACGGACTCTATAGCGGGTGAAGCTGTATCCTTGCACAGCTTGTTGGCCAATCGGAATTGTAAAATTTACCGCCAGAACTTTGAAGCGGATGATTTTCCGAGTGGTGCGGTCGCCCCTTTATAAGGGTTGGCGCGCGAATTCTCGGGGCTTTTTACTCCCTCTTACGACTGCCAGAAAAACTCTCCAGCCGGGAAACGCACTCGCTACCCGAGGTCTCCCTTCCGTCGGTCTCTCCATCTCTCAAAGCTAAGTAGAATTTTGTTATGCGTCAATTAGAACATTAACTCAAATTTAATCATGTCATTCAAAAAATAAATTAATAGTTATTTAAAAATCCGGCCTTTTTAATTTAGTGTACTGTTTTTATTGTCTTTAGAGATTCAGTGTTTAAATTTTAACTTAAGCTATGATGCGATGTGTTAGTAGAACCTGGGTAATTGAACTTGGGTTTATGGAATTGGTTAATTAAACAATTAAGTTAAACGAGCTCCGCATCAATATGTCAGCTATTTCACGCGGGCCGCATACGTATGCTAGTTTTTTCACGCAGGCCGCAACATGAGGATAAATGGTGGATGGGGGGGGAGAAATGCTTTAAGACCAAGATAACACTAGTAATTTAAATGTCGAACTAAATTAGAAACATTTAAGAAACACTTTCACAAGTTCTGCATCAGTAAACGGTTTTATATTATTACCAATAATATAAAAAAACTTCATAGAATATTTTGTTACCGCTGTGATATTAAAACTGACAAATGGCTTTGTTGTTGTTGCAAAGACTATTCAAGAAAGCCTACTTATCACCTCTTAAAAGAGATCTTTGAGGAAAAGTGTCATTGAATGATTCCTGTTTATTGGTATTTTTTTAAATAGAGCATTTTCATGATAAATCAAACAATTATCGATCCATGTTTGTTTTTCACTACAAAATGGTCAACCTCCCTCTCTTCTTGAAACGATATATTTTCTTCGAATATTTTTCATTTTCAAGATATGAAAGAATGTAAAAAATTAGTTCCACCCATAAAATGTTCGCTACTCCACTGTTGTCTGTTATCACCAACCGTAACCGCTCCCAATAGAAAAAAGAATATCAATTCGTACCCGTGCGATAGCGACAGCAAAAAGCAAAATTGATATATTTGATTTCTTGACAAAGAATTTCCTACCAAGTTTTTTTTAATAGAATGTTCTTAAATAAGTAAATTTCTCAGAGCAATGGGCCATGACCGGGCCACTTAAAAAAGGCTCGGTGGGCCGCTGGTTGATTATCGCTGAGCTAAAGGCTACTTAACCTTTTTTCCCACCAGGCCACATACATATGATAGATATTTCACCCGGGTCGCAACCAGAGGATAATGGGAAAGGGGAGGGATAAACACTGTAAGACCCGGAACAACATTGGAAAAAGCAAAATTAATCAAAATATTAAAACTCATTTTTCCTGTTTTTACTATAATGCTATTTTAAAAACGAAAAACACATTTTTTTTTAAAATCCGTAATTTTAAACCAATTTTTTTTATCTTGTTGCAGAATTTGGATAGTACAATTCTACAAACGAAAAAAATATTTTCGCGCGATTATCTTTAAAAGTGACGAAGTTTTAAAATGTTTTATTAAAAATTTGAGTATTTTTTGCGAAATCGTAAAAAAAAGAATAAAATCGGCATTTTATTTTTTTAAATGCCTGATTCTAAAAGAGAAAAGCCTGAACACTTTTTTAGTGCAGAATATCGATTCATAAACACGAAAAAAAAATCATACGCAAGGTTTTAGAAATCATTTTCACGAAAACGCATTCATTTTGACTGTTAGAAAAATTCGTAAAAAATAGAAAATATCATTATTTTTTAAAAAAGAATTACCTTATCGTGGTGAAGTAAATGATCTTTCCGATTATGTAATTTTTTGTCTCAGTTTGATAGAAAGAATAAGATTGGTTTTTAAAAAAGGTCGAAAAATCGGAACTTCTTTAAACTCAATTCAATAAGCTGCTGGGCAGAATAAAAAGCTAACAGGGGTAAAAGGTTTTTAATTAATATCTTTTTAACTAATTGCGATATCTGAATATAAATGGTCAAAACATGCATTGTCATCCAAACTAAACGTGTATACAAAATTTCGGCTAAATCGGTTGAAGGCATCAGCTTCAAAATTGAGTTGCAAGATTCCACCCGAACAAATTACTTTAATTAACATCTTTTTAACTAATTGCGATATCGGAATATAAAGTTGTGCGTGGTGGCCGAGTGGTATGGGTATCGGATCGTGGCTTGCCTTGTCGCGAGTTCGAGCCCAGTACCACCAAAGACCCGCCGTGTAGGGAAGCGATGCACGTTAAATCTGTCGAGAGCTGAAACGTCCTCCCGTTGGTGTGGTGTGGTAGTTAGGAGAGGTGGTGCCAGCTCAGGTGCCGTCCACGTCACTTGACCATGGTTCAAAATTACGTGGTCCGTCGCCAAAAGCCCTCGTGTAGCTGAACAAGTGCGACGTTAATATTCAATCAATCAATCGAAATATATATGGTCAAAACATGCATTGTCATCCAAACTAAATGTGTATATATAATTGCAGCTCAATTGGTTGAAGACATCTTCTCACTCTCTCTCTCTCTTCAAAATTGAGTTGCAAGATTCCACCCGAACAAATTGCATTGCAAGTTAAATAAAAGCTTGTAAAAACATTTAAATGTTTATAACTGTGTGTGAAGTGAGTCTTCTGACTTTTTGTTATAGTAATTTTTTTTATTCATCCATGCTTAGTTTTCTCTCTCTGTCCTGGAAAATATCCTCTTATATTTTTTAATTGTTAGTTTTTCAAAACATTACCCAGCATCCTGTTTAAGACAGAAATTGTGGTAATTCTTAAAACCAATGCAATCATTTTTATTTCTTTAATTTTTTATTGTATATGCATTCACACACAATATATTTACTTCATTTAGAACAACAATCATGTTTAAATAAGATAAACTTCGCAACCATATTTCATCATATAATTATAGCACATTGTTATGACTTGATTCATTTAAAACTAAATGAAAAAGCAGGGTTCTACATTTTCTGGATAATTCTGCTCATAATAAAATAATCTGGAATTAAAGTGACTATCTTGCTTTTATAAGATTTATCATTTTCACGTTTTTATTCAATTTACTACCGTTATACACTATTCTAAATAAGATTTTACGATAAAACTTCATATTTTTTTCTTTCTGTATTCTTTTGTATGCTTATTAGAAACGAAAATTTGGAATTGGTTCTTATTTGCACAAACAACATACGATTCCAATAAAATATTAGCTATTTTATCATGACTTTGGAAATCTTAATCTTAACTTTCAATTCCTTGGTCTCACATAAAATTACTGTTCGTAGAATGGTCTTTTAAACCACCTGATCTGAGTACTTGTCCAGTAGTTTCAGGCCAAATTAAAAAAGAAAAATTGATTGAATTTTGTAGAAATTATTACAGATCTCAAACGTAGATTCTTCGCATGTCTGTTAACTAGCTTTTCCTTTTTTGAATCAGCTTTAACAGACGGACAATTGTACTCTTGCTATAAATTATATTTTACTTTCTCAAAAGCGCTTTATAAGCAAACAGTAAGCAGTCCAGCTGGATAAAATAATTAATTTAGCAGGTGTTATCCTACTTATGTAATAAAAACAAGAAATCGAATTGCTTTTGTTGCCCTCGTCACATGATCTTGGTTCAATATTACGAGGTTCGTCGCCAAAAGCGATCGAGTAGCTGAACAGTGCGATGTTAATATTCACTCACTCACTGAAGTATCCGATCAGTTATAGGAGCCACCATATGAGTATAATTGCAAGCATTTTGTATATAAGATGTTTGTTTTCATTTTCATTTTATCACGCACTTTTTAAACTGACTTTAGTTCTTTATATTGATACTGAGCATGAACAATCTTTGATGTAAAAAATATCTTATATTAAATTTACGTAATTAAAGTTTCACAAATAATAGTTCACCAATTCAAAAACTGAACAATAAAGTTTTTCCATCAAATTATTTGAAAAAGTCGAAAATGAAGAAATATTTACTGGGTTAATAGAGCATGTCTGTTTTTAAAAAATATTTAAGCTGCTTTAAAATTGAAGGGAAAAAACGTACTTTCAAAATTTTATCCCGACATTTCTTAAAGATAATATTTCGGTGAGATTTATTTTTATTATAAATAAGGAAATCAGTACTTAATTGATGAATTATTATTTAAAACTGATTTAAAATTCAAAATAAAAAACTTCAAAATCTTTTTATCAAACGTAGTTATTGCAGCGAATCCTTACACTCTTTATTTACTAAAATAAAATATAAGCATATTTTTTATCAATAAAATGAGCACAAAATAATTCAGTAATTTATTTGCAAACGATATCCGAAAACAAAGAAAGCGATGCGATTCAGGGTAAAGTTATGCGTCAGCATCTGAGGACGGTCTCCAAAGTAACGGAATATGGATACAATAAAAACGCCAGCTTCCCAAGCGAAGACGATTTCCTAAGACAAGGTAAAGTAATGTTAATGCAATAAAAACGTCAGATTCCACCGTTTTTTCTCAGAACTTTAATGATATAATCGGTACACAATCGTACAGCATTAGTGAATTTGAACTTGTTTTTTATGTATCTCAGTTGTGGTTTATTTTATGATTTTATCAACATATTTTTAAGTAAAAATTGAGCTATTGAAGGCTGTATATGACGTCAACTTTCTTTAATTAAATATGAACTAAATATTTAAATCCGTACAACCAGATGTCATTTTAAATCTTCAAGCTTTTAAGGTGTCCAAGGCATACTCGAAATATTAATGTAACAAAATTTAGACTCCATTATTGTGATATATATTTTTAATATTTCTAATAGAGCTTAGATTGTTTTGTGTCTATAAAAATGATACTTTTCAGCTCTTCTCCAGAACTACAACAATAACCTTTTTTAAGCTCAAGAGTTTTTTTTTATTTCCTTTATTTGAACATGGATATAAATTTTAGTATCATGCAATTCATATTTTCATTTAGAAACCATTTTTTAATAACATTACTTAAAATATAAAATATTTTACACCCTTATATAAAATGATGCACAAAACATAGTTAATGAGTTATTTGATGAAAATCACTAAATAATTTCTTTGAAAAAAAGTATAGAACATTTTTTAAAATTCTAAATTTTTTTATATGTAAAATTATTTTTAAAATATTGGGAACTATTTAAAGAAAAAATGTTTTGGTTCATTTTGTATGCACAAGCATTTTTTGCAGAAGTATAACAAATTTGGAAAAATATAGTACGCTTCAATTGTGTACGTTTGAGGTACTAATTTAATATTAAGTAGTTACCTGCCAAATTGTTTCTAATTTTTGCGCAGATGGAGGATAGTATGGTTATATTGATTTTTATTGTTTGGTAATATATTTACTGTAGTGCTTACGTATATAAACCTTACTTTTTTGTTTATTTTTATTGTGGAAACTATGAATTTTAAGCAAAAAAAAATTGATTTTTTAAAAAATATTTAATTTTTATATTGGACACTATTTTGTTGCAGTATTCCATTTTTCTAGTTTCCGTTGGATAAAAGATATCTTAGAAATTGCTGATGAGTACAAAAATTATTTTTTTAAAAGAGTATGAGAGCTCCGTGCTAAATTATTACGGATTAATAGATTTACAAAATTCGCTCTTTTGGTCAATTCTATTTTTTAAGCGATTGAATTTCTTTTTTTTTTTTTCAACCTTAGCTAAGATTTTACTGATTTCGCCCAATGGGAGAAATGTGATAAATCTGATAAGACGTAACAACAGTTTCTCAAAAAAGTAATAAATTGGATGGTAGAGTTTTTTTTACTGGGGATTTTATGGTGTGTGTGTGTAAATTCCAACTGACATAACGATAAATCTGTACGGTAGTTGGTTACTAATGATGGGTTTAATGGTAGTAAATTGCAAATTTTTACTCTTTTGTTTTTAAAAAAGAATTTCCATAATTTTTTTTACATTCCGTAATAAAGTCGCTTGTTTAGTTAGATACTAATTCTTCTTTCCGTTTCGATTTATTTATTTATTTTTACTTATTACAGCTTTCGCTTCTTTTATTTTCTTTTTCTTTCGTCATTTTGAAACTCCTGGTACTGTTACCTGGTTTTTTATCCTGGTACTAACACTTTTCATCACCGTTTTACGTGGAAAATGTAAATAAATTTCTTCTTATTTCACTATTTTGCCTTTCATCCCTTTAGCCAGTCGATAAATGAGTACCAAGTCTGCTTGGTGACTAAATCACTGGGGGTTTCGTTTCAGACTAATGGTATAGGGTTTATACTTGGGGGATCGACTAAATTAATGTTCAGGCCGTATTTCATACTTTAATTATCAAGCAATCGTTATTCTATAGCATATCTATTTGAAGTGTAGAATTCAATAATGTTATGTATTTTAATTAATTTGCCTAGTTATTTCATAAAATACCTAGTTATTCTATAAAAAAACGGATTGCACACCTTAATGGTAACATAAATATATATGTATTTACATATATTGTTACGAATTTTGTGTAATTAATGTTTAGAATAGAGTAAAAAAATTGTATATGGATGTTAAATGCATAAATATTACTTTCTATTGTATTTATTTTATGATAAAAATTGTAATATTTGTACATAAAACTACACCTTTGCATTATAATAGCTTTTCAATCGAAACTTGGTGAAATATTGGTGTTATGGCGAAGACATCCTTTTGCGAGACCAAATCTGGTGAGTCGGTGACCCTTTTGGGCGACTTGGCTATCATGTGGATTCTTCTGGAAGTTACTGGAGAAATCTACAAACATTGCGATCTATGACGTTAGCGGATCTTTCGAGAAGAGCTAGAAGGCAGCCGTGCAGATTATAAACAGAAGTCACTCGCTGAAACTATGTCAGTATTCCTTTGACTGTTGAAGTGTCTATTAGCGATTAGTTGCCTGCAAATAAACGTTACGTATTTGTGTTTTTAGACACTGATAGTTGTGTTTGAGCGCTGCAGAAAGTGCAAAAACCTTCTGGGGCTTATCGTGCAAATTTTACGGCTGTATCCTTTATTTTTAAGGATTGTTTTTTGACAATAAATTTCCATCACTCTAAAAGAACTGTTTTACTCGATACATAAAATCCACGAACTCAGATGTACGTAGCAATATATAGGGTTACATTTTAAAAGCTAGTTGTATGTTTTTTAACCCATAAACTTAGTAAAAGTAATCGCAATTTTACCTAAAATATTCAAATGTGCTATAACGTTTTAGAAATTATTCCCCAATATTTTTACCGATACTTTTTTCTGATATTTTGTTCTAAAATTATGGGTAAATACATCATTGTTTTAGGTTCAGACTTCGCTTATAAATATTGATAAATAATGAATTACAGAGCTGAATGTAGCTTTATTGATTTCAATACTAAAGATAAACGAGAGTAGAAAATGAGAATAGAAAAAAAAAATTCGCATTGTTTTTCTTTGTGTTTTGTGGAATATGAAAACATGTAGGAATACAAAAGGATTAAAAAAATTGCTTTTCATTGCGTAATTCTTTATTATCAGTTAAAAAGAATACATGAGAAGGTAACCCTTGACAGTTTTTGGTTATCGAAGATCTGCAATGCTTCAAATGCACGTGACTTCGTTACACACGTATGAGTCGCTCAGATATCAATGCGGTTAAGTCCATTTTTCGATACTGCCTGATTTTTGTATAAACTTTGATAAAATAAATAATATTCTTCTTAGTTATTACAGGATTTACTCGTTGCTTCCTTTCTTTCTATGACCTAGAAAAAACTCGTTCCTTTTATATTTAATTCACTAATGTAATGTGCAAAGAAAGTAAGGATTTTCATAATTTTATAATTAAATATAAAGAGTATTTTTTTCCAGGTATAGAAGTTTAAGTTGGCATTACTTTCCAAGATGGCGACCGATTTAACAGCTGTCAAGTGATTTATTCTCAGTTTGGTTTGGCAATTCATCAAAACGATCATCAAGCAAGGCGTAGATTCGTCGATTGGGCCCAAAACGAGATTGCGGTTGTTCCCGATTTTCATAAGCGAATTTTGTTTAGCTATGAAGCGCACTTCTGGTTGAATGGCTACGTCAACAAACAAAACTGCCGCATTTGGAGTGAAGCTAATCCACAAGTGTATGTCGAAACACCGTTACATCCAGAAAAACTGACTGTTTGGTGCGCTTTGTGGGCTGGTGGAATCATTCGTCCGTACTTCTTCAAAAACGATGAAGGCCACAACGTTACAGTCAATGGTGATCGGTATAGAGCCATAATTACTAACTTTTTCATTCCTGAATTGAACAATCATGATGTCCAGGAGCTGTGGTTCCAACAAGACGGCGCAACATGTCACACAGCTCGTGCCACAATCGATTTATTGAAAGACACGTTTGGTGACCGCCTAATTTCACGTTTCGGACCTGTGAATTGGCCTCCAAGATCTTGTGATTTAACACCGCTAGACTATTTTCTGTGGGGCTATGTAAAGTCATTGGTCTATGAGGATAAGCTACAAACGCTTGACCATTTGGAAGATAACATTCACCGTGTTATTGCCGATATACGGCAATAACACGGCGAATGTTAGTAGATTATTAAATCCAGATTGGACTGCATCCGAGCCAGCCGTGGAAGTCTTATGCCAGAAATCATATTTAAAATGTAATGCCACAAGATTATCTTTCGAATAAAAAAAATCCATGTCAATCGAATAATACATCGTTGTTTTATTGCAATTTAAAGTTCTATACCTCTAAAAAAAACACCCTTTACAAGGCCTTGACTTAGTTAATACCAAGTTCGGTTCCGATAAACAAGTCGTAATTCAGATTTATATTTTTCACTCATACGAGTTATAAAAATTGTACATAGCAGACAATAATTACTACAAACAACATGAAAAATGCAGTATATGTGCTGTATTACATACAGGACATCACTACTGAAAAATATTCTCAGCCTACCAATAAAATTTTCACACAACCAACCAAGGCCGTGGTAGTCTAGTGGCTGTGGCCATGACCTCGTGCCCCGTATGTCGGGGTTTCGAGTCTTGGTGTCACTGAAGACCCAGCGTGGATAGGGTATCCTCGTTATGTGACAAAGGCTCAAGATTACGGTCCATCGGCAATAGCCATAGTGCTGCTTTATAGCAGGGATGGTAAATATTTATGGACAGAGAGCCACACTCTGATAAAAAAAATTACGTGTGCGTGCCACTTCCATATGCCACCATGCCATGTTCCAACAAACAGAAAAAAAGGAAAGGTAAAAAATGTTACTTACAGGCTTATTACAGAATTTTTACGTAAATATCACAATTTTTATTCAAGTTAAGTAGAGGAAATTTAAAAATATAATAAATAAGACAAAAGTGTGTACAGTTTTATTGCTAATAAACTTTTTACAGATTCCAATCAGTTAGGTTAGATATAAAATAAAAACGAGTAACTTGAAACATTTAATTCGAAATAATTATTAAGCAGTCAGTACTCTAGTAATTTGATTTTTGAATTTGTAGTCTTCTTAAGGCTTCAATATCAGAATTGGTGCTTGAAGATGCTAACAAAATTATTGTTCACAAACATTTTGGTCCAAACCTACAACAATACCTGAAAAAGAAATCGTATAAATTTGGAAAATTGCTTGTTGGTTTAACTTTCTAAAATTCCACATAATTATATATTACAACTTTTATAGAGATTCAATTAAATGTATTAAAAATAAATTTTGATGGTTTTTTTTTTTTTTGTCTGAGAGACAACTGCATTTTAATAAAATTGTAAAGAATTGGTATTTATTATCTTTTCAATTTTTTAATTTTTCAATAAGGCTTTGCGTGACACTGCTAGAACTCAGCCGTGCCTCAGTGTGGCACGGATGCCGTGGGTTGGTCATCCCAGTTTTATAGTGTGACGTTAACATAGCTCTCACTCACTCGACCAATCAGAAAGTTCACTCTCAGCTGTGCTATAGAGTCAAAATTTCTTCTAAAAAATTCTCTTTCTCTCTCTTTCCCAGGACAATCATTTGGCTGTGTTGTGATAGATTGGATGAAATTTCGCCTATGCGTTCAACTAACATCTACAAACATTTCAATAATGAAATAATTCTTTTCACATTTTTAAACTTAAAATTTTAATTTTTGCTCAAGGCATCCCTTGCATTCTAATTTTACATCTTAAGCCATGGGCCAACTGGGCCCGGACCTCGTCTTGTTCTCGACTCCTCTTTAAGAAAATCATAATTCGAATAATTTAAAAGATCAAACGTTATTTCCAGTAATATTTTCCAAAAAACTGGGAATATCGGACGATATGACAACTGATTACATGTGATGACCGTCGTCCATTTACAGGCCTAGGCCTACCACCATACGTTACTTTTTTCATTTAGTCAAAAGGCAGCAGTAGATAGAGCTAGTATGTGCGATTGCAAATCATGCATATTTATTTTTTTCGGGTTATTGTTTGTACAAGTATTTGTGTGTGACTACATATGCTGTGTGTACTGTTTACTTTTAAGAGTCATAGGTCAGGTATAAGGGTCATAGGTATTTGTGTAGGGGCTCAGTGCCTACTTTTGTGTAAGGGCCCAGGGCCTCAAGAAATCTTAAGATGACCCTATAGGTCAGTTTGTTTACTTTCAGTGATAAAAACAGAGAACCAAGTATGCCAATACTTACTGAAACTTGTCAAGACCGGAACGGGCAGAACTATCCAGTACACCTATTACTGCATATAGCAGGGATGGCGAACCAGTGCCACGCGTGCCATCAATAGCACGCGACACGATATTTTGGGCACGCCACCGATCAAAATAGTCTGAATTTTAGTCCAAAATAACAAAGTTCACTATGACGTAATCCTTATGAGGGATCTCATTCGCGCTTTTGACGCTAAACTGCATGTTTTCATAAACAATATTATTACAAGAAACTACAAATACTTCCCAAGCTTGAAAAAAAAATCTCAAAAATTTAGATGTACAGGAGAAACCAGATGAAGAAAAAGTTATAAAAGAATTTATTTCCGTATTGATTCTTCATTCAATGTGAATTTTCAGCGAGATGTTCTCAGTTCAAATAATTATCAAAAACGCTCAATTTTATTATGTACCTTAATGTGATTTTATTTGATAAACTTAACTTGTCCTAGTTCTACTGGTTAGAAATCGGAGATTTTGATATGCAATTGATTGATTTTCAGTATAGTTCAATACAGATTCAAAAGATTTATTGAAACAAGGAAAAAGTTGGAATTGATATGTAGTAAAAAAGCCAATAATGAAAGTTAGGAAGCATGGAATTCGATTGCAGACACATTTAACTGTTTGAAGAAGCTGACTCATTCTATTATAGCCACATTTTCATCTACCTGTGCCTGCGAGTCATTATTTTCAGAGAAAAATAACATTAAAGCCTTGCTTAGAAACAGTTTTATGGATGACTCCAATTCAGCATGCATTCTACTAAAAGTAAAATCTTACATTCCTATTATAAGCTATTTGCCATCTAATATGCAACATCAAAAGTCACACTAATGTTACTTTATAATTTGAATTACACATATAATTAAAACATTTACTTCTGTACAGTGTAAAATGTACTTTTTCGTAGTGAATAAAGAGTTTTGAGTTCTTAGTATTTAGTTTTATTATTTTCTCAATAATCAAAAGTCAAAATTTTTTGGCGACATGTCTATACCTCATTAAACTTTTCTTTAGAAAAAATGGTACGTTGATCCATAAGGGTTCTTCACACCTGGCATATAGTATTTAATATCACATTAACAATGTAAGCAGAAATTTTTAGAACATTCTTAACTTTTATTTTATTTTCATATATTTACATTGCAGACAAATACAAAATTGGATAAATGTAATTTTTCGAGAGCTACAGTTCATAAAGAATAGAGCTAATTGAACGAATAAAAATGTCATGAAAGAATAAAATTAAAACGCTCTAATATTAAAGAAGTGTACTTGCAATTTTTTTTCTCTATTGCTTATATATGCAGGAATCAAAATCCAAAAATTCTATTCACAATACAAAAAATGCATTCATTAATATTTGTAATATTTTTTACAGATCCGTGTTTGGAGGCAGCACTCTCCTCCTTTTCCTCATATGTTTCTGTTGCCAAAGGAAGTTGCAAGCCAGAACGTTGGCCATGGCGGACATAACCAACGTCGAAAGTCAAAGAGTCAGACAGGTAAGGAAATGGAAATGCATCACCACTCCTATATCAATTCAGTTTTTGCGGGGAAATTAGTATCTGCATTTGGATTTATTTCTAAATCGTGAAACTTAAGATATTGTTTTGTTGTTGCTGTTGTGTGTTGTTGACTAGAATATCTGTGAAAGTTTTCCTTTACACCAAGGGTGGTGGTGCAACGTACACCCGCATTGTGGGAGGGGCAGGATTCTAAGGGGTCCGAAGCCCGACTGACTCCAAGTACTATTTGGGCTTGGGAGCCCCAAACCTGACTTTGCAGGGGGCCCTAATATTCTCCATTACGACATTGGGTGAACAACTTGTTTAGGTTAGAGGGCCAAATTGTGGGGGAGTCTGAAGCCCGACTGACTCCAAGTACGTATTTGGGCTTGGGGGCCCCAAACCTGACTTTGCAGGGGGCCCTAATGTTCTCCATTACGATATTGGATGGCCAAATTGTGAGGAGAGGATTCCGGAGGGCCACGCCTTTTTAAAATGATTTTATTCACTACAAAAAAATAATAAATATAAATGAAATAAAATAAGGGTAATTTTTATTTATTTTATTCAACTAATTTCATATTGTCTATAGCTGAAAGCACATTTAAATTTATAATTAGTTTAATGTATCATATCGCACCTTTCTGCCTTCCTTTTTTTTAAATCAAGAGAGAGATTGCTTGTTGAAATTCTCATCACAGCCTGCAAGTTTATGTCAGCCAACTTGCATCTATATTTATTCTTGTTGATCTTCATGCAAGAAAAACTTTCCTTACTAATATATATCGATTAAGATACAAAGAACAATTTCCTCCCCGTAAATTTCTTTATACATAGAAATTTTTCAGCTGACTAAGATTTACAAAAGTCGATGCCATAGCATTAAACAGTTTCTTCCCACTGTAATCTGATTTCAAGTCAATAATTTCAAACTGTGGCTCTTCAGTGCTATTTCAATATCGGCACTGCGACGTTTGAGATAAATAACGGTAGCGTGATATTGATTAATTTAAATATTTAGTTTATTTACGTCCCAGCTATTATTTACAGATTATACATTGAAGTTATTAAATTTATTAAAAAGCTTATTAGAGTTGAAATAATGTGGTTTGTGAGGGAGGAGTTTCTTGGGGGGTTTGCTCTTAACGAAGGTTTTCAGGTCATCTCCCATTCTCCTTCTCTGCCCTCTCTCATTTCGGGGATCGGCAGCCGGTGTCTTTTGCTTCCAGTTACATCCGGCTAGTGGTGGAAAAAGGATCCCTCGTGGCGTCAAAGGTTGCTGGGGCGATCCAAGACAGCGCCACGTAATAATTTTAATGTTGCAGATGCACGCGTGAGGATCCATAAAGATGCCGATTCACAGCTGTGTGACGGGAAATTCACAGTTACGTCACAGCTCTTTGTTCCCACGCCGGGAGTCGTCACAGCATTAATGGGATAACAGAGCAAATTGAACACTTAGGTTTAATTTTCTTAAAATCCTGAAATCTTCTTGTGACCTATGCCTTCAAACTGTACAGATGATCTCTTAATAGAAACACTTTCAGGTACTTTGTTTTCCCAATAGGGAAAAATAAGGGCCGATTATTGATCGCGCACGGGAAAGAAATCTCGGTTCAAAGCGGATTTTCTGACTGCCTTGGCGGGCCGCTAATTGCCCACCCCTACTTTATACGATATTCAAAATACCGTATTTACTCGAATCTAAGCCACCTCCTAAATTCTCAAAATGTTTTTGTGAAAAACTGTTGTCATCGCTTCTGAGCCGCATCCCCAATTCTCTACACGTTTTTGAGAAAAAATAAAAAGTCATGTAAAAAGTTCATCAATATCCGATACTTAAGAAATTTTTTCTAAAAAATTTAATGAAAAGTAACAAGAAGTTAATAATTTATTTATTTATCCAGTATTAAAAACTTTCAAATACATACATGAATTAATTACTACTCTAACCGTCAGTATCATATTTCTAAAACAATTCTTCACTCTTATTGTCACTGCTAACTACGGAATTAGTGACGATGTCGTCTTTCGCGCCATCCAATGCATTTGTTATGCAACAGTTCTTTAAAGAATGTATTATAGAAGCAGAGTGGGTCGATAAATGAGTACTAAGCTTGCATGGGGACTTAAACAATGGGGGTCTCTCACTGGGGGCACCTGATCGGGACATCTGCTCATGCACCTCAGCGCCCAATGGTCACGTATACTGGGACGGGCGCAGTAGGCGCTGGCCCTCATGGGCTGTTGCACCACTGAGTTTGAGTTATTATAGAAGCATGTAAAGGAATCCTTAAGGACTGTTGAACATTTATAAGGAAAAATTATACCATTTTGTTTATACCATCGACGTATATTTGTTTCATTTGTGTCATATTATCAGTGTCCCTTGCTTTGTTCCTTTTTTTCCCCTGAATATAAAATATTCTTCCTAATCATACTTGCATCATAGTGAACTCGTCTTGATGCTATTACCGATACCTTTGATGTGTGTGTTTAGGTGATTAAAATAAAAGCCCATAGAAAAAAAAAATTTCCTAAATACGAGCGGAAAACGATGTTTAGGGAGGACTGAATACTGAAATTATACTGCGGAATGGGATAAGTCATCGTTTCAAGTGGCCAGAATGGACGGTTACCTTTTTCCCCTTGAAAGAGGTGGAAACTCAATTTCCTTCACCCAACAAATGTTTTACCTTTGATTCTAAGCCGGGCTTGATTTTCAGTAGCAATAACACTGGAAAAATAGTGCGACTTAGATTTGAGTAAATACGGTATTTGTTGAAACCAATTATTTGTTATATTGTGTAAAACTTAATCATTTTGTACTTTTTTTTTTATCAAATGTCAAACAGCAAGCTGGTTGTCTACTCAATGGACATCATTTCAGGTGAGCTTGATTTCCTTGAGCTACTCATATACCTGTTATAATGCCCCTGCCATATGTTACTGCCGCAGTACAACCCAACATTTGACAGTTAATAGATTATCAAAAGAATTACAAAATGATTCAGTTTTATAATTCTAGAAAACTTGATATAATTGGTTCGACGGTATAACACGTAAGTCTTGCACATCATCATATCTTCCTCTTTTTTCATCTTCAATTGCAAACCTAAAATGTAACCTTAAGTAGTTAGAATATGATATTCAATGGAAAGCCTTGGAAATCGAGATATATTTCTTGATTTTACAGTCTCTGACTATTGGTTGGGAAGCAAAATAAAGGGGAAAATTTATGTCTTGGAACTGCGAAATGTTAATAAAAAATAATAATAAATAATAAAAACGACGACACCTCTGGATTACAAAAATCCATGCTAGGCTTATAAATATGTTCCAAGGAGCAATGACTGACTTTTTATGTGGTGGTAATAATGAAAATATATAAATGGTAGAAGCACTAAAATGGAAGATTTTTGATTTATCGCTAAGATACTTGAAAAAAAGGTTTATAGCTTTTATTTCATTTAAAATAACTCCAAACTCTTTTAAAACGAAAGGCATAGCTATATTTCTGAGTCACTACTTTATGTGTATAAAGCATATTTTAACCTTTTATTTTATCGGTGTTTTGAAAGAAAACTGGCAGAATGTAATACGTCAGTCAAAACGCGTCGTTGTTCAGAGTGATGAATTGCTCTTGATAAGAACAACATGAATGTATTGGGACACATCAGAAGCAGTGAAAAAATATGCATTTTGGTGTCGAGGCTATTTTCTGCAATTACCTTTCAACATCAATGCAAGCATGTATTTTGAGTAAAACAAAGCTTTTCATAGAAGCCTCATAAATATTAGTTTCAAGTAAAGAATACTACGTTCTTGATAAAGATCTGCGTGACATTGAAGAAACATAAAATATAATCAATTCTTCATGTAAAAAGTAAATATAATTTCATTTTCCTTGAATAATTGAAATTTCTGTTTTTAAAATTTCTGATATACGAGGTGTAGCATAAAAGTAATGAGACTAGCAACATTGCAAGCGATGTTGCCCTTGATAGAGCACGTGTATCAGTACCCTCCCATAGTTCAGTGCTAGTTTCAACTCCTTCAGTTAACTACGTGATTTTTGAGACTGCTGTTAGCGAAGTTGTGTTTTGGTTGCGCGTCACGCAAAATGGAACAGCGGAATTTGGAGCAACGTTGTGCCATCGAATTTTGTGTTAAGCTTGGAGAATCGGCAAGTGTGTGGCGTTTGAAAAGTTAAAAAATTCCTATGGGGAACATTCTTTATCCCGAACTCAAGCTTTTCGCTGGCACAAATCATTTTTGGAAGGCAGAAAACACGTTAAAGATGAACACCGTTCGGGGGCTTCAACTTCGAAAACCGATGAACGTGAACCGATGAACCTTCAAAACGATTAAACCATTGAACGTGTGAACACTCTTGTGAGATAGGACCGTCGCGTAACATTAAGAATGTTTAGAATGTTAAGAATGTTGTTCGATGCCCGATGCTACCAAACACCCTCCGAGTACACACGGAGTACGTGCTCGTTAAATCAGTGGGTCCGTAGTCTTGTGGGCTTAATCACTAGCGCAGAGACTGGAGAATATTTCCCTCCCCTTCAGTTTACATGCAGAAATTGTGGAGGTGGAGATAGAGGTCGTGTCGCCATCTATCGTCCCTTCGGGGAATTTCGCCGAGCTAAATCGTACTGTCACCTGTATGGTGCTCAAGGCCAACGACAGGCGTACCTCTTGCCCATGCCACGATGAATTTCGTGGGCCTCGATCTGACTACGTCAGACAGGTGGCATTAGAAAAAAAAAACAACAACAAAATGTTTAGTGAACGATTAAATTTGAACAGATTCACCATTCATCAAATTTTGACTAAACATTTGCACATGCGAAAGGTCTGTGCCAAAATGGTGCCGAAAAACATCACAATTGAGCAGAAGGACATTCGAAAAAATAGTGTCTTGATTTTCTTGCTAGAATCGCTAATGAGTAACATTCATTTAGTCATGTTTGATCACAGGTGATGAATCATGGACTTTTGAATACGATTCCGAGACCAAGAGGCAAAGTGAAGGTAGCACACTGCAAACTCTCCTCGACCAAAGGAATGAGCAAATCGAAGATCGAATCAGTGCTGATTTATTTATTTGACAAAAGGGGAATCGTCCACAAAGAATTTGCTCCTCCAGGACAAACTATCAATCAAGTTTTTTTACAAAGACGTCCTTGAAAGGCTCAGAAAAAGGGTCATTCCTGTGAGACCAAACATTGTAGACAAATGGATGCTCCATGCCACACTGCCCTCTCCATAACAAAATTTTTTCCTCAAAAGGCATTCCTGTGGTTCCCCAACCCCCCTTCCCTATTCACCTGACCTCAGTCCCTCTGTTTCCTTTTTCCTAAACTGAAAAATGCCCTCAAAGTACGTCATTTTGGGACTTTCGAAAACATCCAAAAGAGAAAGATGGACAGGCTGAAGACCATACCGATTGAAGAATTCCAGCACTGCTACCAACAATGGGAACAACGTCTCCATCAGTGTGTTGCTACCTTGAAGAGGATAACACCTAAGGGGGTTTAGAAAAAATAAAAATTTTGGTAAATAAAAAATCAGTCTCCCATTACCTTTCTGCCACACCTCGTATAACCAAATTCAAAATGCTTATCACAATATCTAGATTAATAAGGAATGAAAAAAATACTAAAATGAGAAACAGATAGCGTGATAGAGAAAAACTTGGAGTTGTTTTGTGCGTATTACAAAATAATTCTTCTTGAGCATTTGGTGCTGTGGATGAATCCTATATTGACTTCCAATGCATTAAAACGATTATGTATAAGGTATGTTTATTACATTCTGGAACTAGAGCCAGTACAACGAGACGAATAACGAAAGACAATCAACACTTAAAAGTGTTATCTTCCAGTAGCTGGACACTGTTATATATAATTGTACAAGTTCTTGAAACATATATTACAGTTCTCTGAAAATATGCACAGAAATTCACTCATTACGTCGTTTTTATCTTATGTTTTGAAATAGCTATTCTTCCTGGTCAGATTTAAACTGGGGAGTGATAAAATCAGGAGGAAGCAAATCAGGAGAATAGGGAGGATCACTTCCCTTTGCGATCACATCCTGATTTTTTATTGACGTCCCATTTTAAAACAACACGAAAATTATTGGCTTGAATAGCCCAGGGAAACGAGTTGATTTTAAAAAAATTTAAGCTATCAGCAGTGGCGTAACGTACCCCCGCGCACCTCGGGGGATGAAGCAGGATTTTAAGGGGCCCAAAGCCTGATGTTGTGGTTCTGTAATCCTTTGTAAGATCTGGGTTGGGGTCCCAAAACCTGATTTTCCAGAGGGGCCATAATATTCTCCGTTACACCACTGACTATCAGTCTGACCTCCCGCGCGCCGAAGAGCTTACACCCAAACAATACTTCTTAAAAATTCGATAGATTGGTTCGATAATTCTTATTGGTTGTGAGAAGTAAAGTAACAAGTAATGCAAAGAATAACAAACAAACAAAATTAAAGAGCTTAAAAATAAGCATTGAAAACTGATGATAGAGGAGTTAGTGAAAAGCATCTATCTTGAAATTGTTAGCGTTTTCTGCTTCACGTGATTATTTTTCTTCGCATAAAACTTGATTTTTCATCTTTCTTTGCTTTAGATTGTTTTTTTAACTGTTAGAAATATTAGTGTAGGATTTTCCCTTTGAAACATTTTGTTAAAAGGTTGAGTCATATCCTTTTCAGAGGACCATAAATCTCAATTTTATTTATTACTGCATTCCGAAGCAGCGCCATTTAGTGAGCTTTACGCCACGTCGCGTCTTTACCGCATTTCCGCGCCCAGCGCGGCACCACCAATCCTAACATCCAAAAATGAGAAAGGTTTATTTCCCCGTCTTCTAAAGGTATAACTCAACTTTTAATTAACCTAATTCCTGCATTTCTTTCTCTTTGTAAATATCCCCTTTTGTAAATATTTCCCTTTAACACTTTAAATAAATTCTCTTTTACTTTGAAGTATTTGTGTTTAAATGACTTAGATTAAATTAATAATTCATCACTCACCCTTAAATACTTATCCCTAGACAAACCACCTCGCCAATCTAAAATCCTGCCTTCTGAAGAGTCTGATTTTTATTCGAAGATTTATTCGGACTCCCACAGAAATAATTGGGGGATCGCCTGGGATTTGATTTCGAAAATCTTCTCTAAATAATAAGTTGATAACCTTCTAACTCTCTTCTTCTTTAACCCCCCCTCATTTTTGGCTGCAAGCCTAATTTACAAGCGGACTGAATCGAAAATGCGGATTGCCTCTCATAACATACTAACATTTAGGTGAATAAAACGAGTCACAACTCAAGATCTTACAAGATTGCTCACCGAAACCAAGTTATTTTCTGCCGTGTACAACAACTACAAGAGTTTCACAAGTCCAGTGAACACATCCAGGCGCCTTTGAAGTTTATTTTCAAGTAATTAATTACACGTCGTCAACTGTATCAGGTGTGTACTGTTTTTTATTTCGTTTTCCTTGCAACAGGAAAAAAAAGGAAAAAAATCTAAAAGAATACGTGAGCAAGTGTTAATTTACTTATAAAAAAAATTGTTGTAGTCGATTTCATGAAGTAATTTATATTTTTAAATATGATGTGTGTTTTTCTGAAATACTACTTTTCTATTTTCTACAAGTATATCTTTTAAAATATTAAGTAAGTCGTACGTAATATTCAAGTTTTATTTGTATCTCATTTATTAACGAATCGCATTGAATTAATTTTATGCGTGTACGAAAAGTTTTCATTTTTGGGGTTACGTCATCGACCTTGAACTAAGAGATTAATGTCTTACATTCCTAAACATTTTTCCGTTTCGATGCGATCGTAATTTCGATGACTCATATAGTGTAACATTTCTTTTTCCCGCAGCTGTTTAGTAATTAATTATTTTTTATGAGTATTCGAGAAATATATTTTGAAAGAAATATGCTGTTTTTTTAGAATTGATGAAAGATCATGTATAATCTTATTTTAATGTTGTGTTTTATCATTCAATATATAAGTATTTTGAGTTCATTTTTGACAGAATTATTATGCTTTCTATTGAAACATGTGTTTATCCTTAGAATGTGCTGAAGGGATCCTAAAAAGATTTTTATTTTTATTGGTGTAATAAAAAATATATGAGATTTTTCTTAAGTAACTAACTTCTAATTGTTTGCTTTTTTCAGCAAAGAACTTTAAATGATTAACTTTTTCATATCACAATAAATTTAATCACTGTTTCTAAACAAGATTTATATTAATTTATTTTTTCTTTCAAATCCTTTTTGCATTTATTATAACGAAATGAGAACTGATATATCAAATAGTTTAAAAAAAAAAAAAAAGGTTTTGTTTTTAGTTGAAATTAATGATTTGACTACTTTAAATTAAGCATTACGTATTTTATCTCGCACTGTTGTCTTTACACGTTACTGGTTTAAAATATTTCTAAATGAATAGAATTTGAATATTTAATGTATATTTAGTGTATTTTGATGCAATATCATTTTAGCTTGAGAATTTTTATAAATGCAAACGAGAATTGTCAATAGCAACATCATTGTTTTTGTTTGAACGCGTGACAATTTTGTTTATTCCTTTGGTTACTATCTAAACTTAAATTTAAATTTTAAAATGGCGTATCTTGGCAAAGGTCGACGCGAAGATTTATTTGTCTTAGCCACGGAATTAAATTTAAAATTCGATAAATCGATGACCATCGCCACACTCAAAGATTTAATTATTGGTAGTGAAGATTATGACGAACTGACCAAAAACATACATTCAACGATTGTTGAGGATCGCAAAGCCAGAGAAGAAAATTTACGCATTGAAGAGCAAAAAGAAAAATTACGCATTGAAGAACGAGAAGAAAAATTACTCTTCGAACAATTGAGGTTAGATGAGCAAAAACGCAAATATGAATTTGAGTTGGAAGAGTTAAGAATCCAAACACAATCCAAGTTAGGCGCTGATACATCCAAAGAAAGTGATACTAAATTTCTCGTCAAAGAAGTTTCAAAGTTTATACATCGTTTTGATTTGAAAGAGGACATCAGTCTTTATCTAAAATTATTTGAACGTCAAGCGCAGAGATTAAATATTGATCAAGAAAACTGGGTTTCTCATCTGTTAGGCTTGTTACCGACGGAAGTATCTCACATCATAGCGAGAGAGCCTGACGATAAAGCCAACTCTTACGAACACATTAAAGATTTACTGCTGAAACGCTTTAAACTAACTCCAGAAAAGTTTCGACAACTATTTGTCACTCACCAAAAAGCACCTGAAAGAACATGGATTGATTTTTATCATGAGTTAAACACTTACTTCAACGGATGGATACATGGATTGAAGATAGATACTTTCAACAAGTTATCAGATATAATCATAACAGATCAACTCAAACGAAAAACTCCTTTTGAATTTAAAGAATATTATCTTGATGAATGGGCAAATATGAACTCCCCCCTGTTCAATTAGCAGAAAAACTAGAAGAATTCTAAGACTTTAAAAGGACTCTGAAACAAAAATCTAGCAGTCTATTTGTGAAGAAACAAGAATACAAATTCACAGAAAAGAATCGCAGGTATGAAGCACCAGGAAAATTCGAGTATAACAGGAAAGATAAGAAGTTTCCAGCGTCAACGAATTACAACAAACATTACGAAGCCCCTGTTACCAAGTACGAATCTGTTCAAAGATATCAAGACAGCGCGCAGAAAGGGTATTACAACAAAAATTACGAGAAACACTCAAATCACAATGCTTCCAAGCATGCTCAGACGAACTATTCAAAATCGCAGAAATTCAAAGAACCTCCAAAGCCAAAAGAAACTTGCACATTCATCGTTAAGGAAGGTTTACGTACTAAAGAGATATTTTTTGGAAAGGTGAAAATCACGACGCTCATAGACAGTGGTAGTAGCGTAAGTTTGCTTCGAGAAAACACAAGCAGAAGAATAATGGATCCAACCAAATTATCGAAGAACAAGATGCTTCTCACAGGTATTGGTGAAGCACAAGTGACAACTATCGGTTCCTTTGAACATGAGTTCAAAATAGATGATGAAAATTACTCGTTAACTTGGCAAAAAGATAAATTAAAATTCGAAGCAGTTATTGGATCAGATCTTTTGGAACAAGCATCGATAAGTTTTACTAAAGAAGGAGTTAAATTCAACAAATATGAGAATCATGCACAGCTTATGCAAATATCTGCTGAAAATCTTCAAGAAGAACTAGACCTACGTCATGTTGAAAATCGTCAAATCAAGAAGGAACTTGAAAAGTTAATTCAAGACTACAAGCCAGAAAAAACAGCATCTACCGACGTCACAATGAGAATTATTTTAAAAGACGAAGAACCAGTCTGTCAACACCCTCGTCGACTAGCTTTCACAGAAAGACAAGAAGTAAACAAACAGATAGAAGAAATGGCGAAAGAATTACTAGAACAACGCGAATTTTTAAGAAACGATGCAAAAAAGAACATCGAAACCCTGCAGTCTGAAAATAGAAAGACGTATAACAGAAGAAGAAAGAAAGCTTCGTTATACAAAGAAGGTGATTTAGTTGCCATCCAAAGAACCCAATTTGGAGCTGGACTGAAACTAAGACCAAAGTTCTTAGGCCCTTACAAAGTAACAAAGTTAATTCCAAGGATAGGTATGAAGTGGAAAAGGTTGGTCAGCACGAAGGACCGAACTCAACCACCACCTCAGCTGATTTGATGAAACATTTTTATGCTTAATTGAATTTTTTTTTTTATTTGTTATTATTTTTAATTTTTCTCATATCCCTCTTGAGAAATTAATAGATGTTCTATGGTAACACTCGTTTCCATTAATCACTTTATATTCACTTGTAACATTTATTATATTTTCGTATTATTCATTATCTTTCTATTGATGCGAAGGATTTTTTATGGTTTAGTTAATTGTAGATCACAACATAGAATATTTTGTTTTTATATGCTTTATTTTAGGTCCGGAATTGTGAATATTAGGTATACATCTTTTCATCTGTAATATTTTATTTTATTATCTTTAAGAATCGTATTATTTGTCTTTATTGCGTCCACATTCCAATAATCATCAAATTTATAGGTGTAACTAAAAATAGTTTGTATTTAAAGTACTTTAGCTCTCAACATTTTGTAAGAGCTGAGAGACCAGCTCTGTCAGGAGAGGGTGATTTTGTAGGATTTCCCCTTTGAAACATTTTGTTAAAAGGTTGAGTCATATCCTTTTCAGAGGACCATAAATCTCAATTTTATTTATTACTGCATTCCGAAGCAGCGCCATCTAGTGAGCTTTCGTAGCTCCGGCTTGAATAATTTTTCGGCAGAGGCCTACTAACCACTGCTTGTTCAACACGTCGCGTCTTTACCGCATTTCCGCGCCCAGCGCGTCACCACCAGTCCTAATATCCAAGAATGAGAAAGGTTTATTTCCCCGTCTTCTAAAGGTATAACTCAACTTTTAATTAACCTAATTCCTGCATTTCTTTCTCTTTGTAAATATCCCCTTTTGTAAATATTTCCCTTTAACACTTTAAATAAATTCTCTTTTACTTTGAAGTATTTGTGTTTAAATGACTTAGATTAAATTAATAATTCATCACTCATCCTTAAATACTTACCCCTAGACAAACCACCTCGCCAATCTAAAATCCCGCCTTCTGAAGAGTCTGATTTTTATTCGAAGATTTATTCGGACTCCCACATTAGTTAATTGAATTTTTACTTTAAATATATAATAATACATCTAACTATGCTGCCCCGACTTACGTGCATCCGGAGTTACGCGATTTTCAATCTCGTCGATTCATCTTTTTTCCTTTTTTTTTTTTTTTTATCACTGAAATTCAAGTGGCATCACTGCGAGAGTCTGATGAAATTGATAATTTGATTAAAGAAGTTGTAGATCTTGTCAGGCAAATAAATTTAGAAGTGGATAGTGACGAAGTTCAAGAACTGCTGGATTCCCCCAATAAGGAGCTGACAATTGATGAGTTCGTAGAAAAGCATGAGCAAGACGTTAAAGAACTTGAGTGTTTAGACCTACATTCAAAAGATCTAATGAAGATTGGGAATTTGACAAAAGTCCTCAGTTTAATTGAAAGGGGTTATAAATTTTAGAAAATACATACTCCAAAGAAGAAAATATTTTTTCAATAAGATTCTTAGCATGCTTCGAGGAAACTTTACAGGAGAAAAAAAAAATTTTTTTTTTGAGCCAGCAGATTACTTGTTAGATGTTATGAAATCTTCCGCATCAAAATAACTTAATTTAGCAATTTTGTGTATTTGTATATACACTGCTGGACAATTGCTAAGGACGGATCACAAATTGCTATGTAGCATAACATTAAGCGAGACATGAGGCCTAGTAGGATAAAATATAGTTGCCACACTGTTCAGACATTAGAATAAAGAATATTTATTGTTCTGGAAAGTACAAAAGCTGTGAAACATCTGAAAGAAAAAAAATGTTCATTTGATCTGCGTACGGAGAAATGGAACAATGCATCTAAAAGTCAGCAGGCACCTTAAAGAAAGATATCAGTACGGGATATGTCCACCGTGGAGTGTGATGCAACATTCCACACGTCGTACCATACTTTGCACAACATTATCCAGCAGCTGTTGAGGCAACTTATCCCATTCCTCTGTGAGTGCACGGATGAGGGTGTTCTTGTTTGTTGGAGGATAGTTTCGACCAGAAACTTGCCTCCCCAAAGCATCCCACACATTTTCAATGGGGTTTAGATCTGAAGAACGCGCTGGCCATACGAGTCGTTGAATACCCTCGCTGTCTAGACAATCCTGAACAGCGAGTGTTCGATGACATGTTGCGTTGTCGTCCATAAAAACAAATTTATCACCGACAGCACCACGGAAAAGACGAACATGAGGAAGTGAACTTCATCAATGTATCGTTGGCCCGTCATAGTCCCATTCGCAACCACATGTAGGCGCGTGCGGCCATTGATCATAATGCCGGCCCACACCATGATACTGCATGTCGGATATCGGTCCTTTTCCTGGATATTTTCTGGACGATTAGCAGTACTACTCTCACGCCAGATCATTTGGCGTCTACAATCCGATGACAGACTGAACCTACTCTCATCTGAGAATAGTACGCATGCTCAGTCCTGTTCAGTCCAATTGTGATGCTCACGACACCATTGCAAACGGGCAGTACGGTGCTGTCTGGTCAAGGGGACACACACAACAGGTCTGCGTGCGTATAGTCCTCCTCCCCTCAAACGTCTGGCAACAGTTTTTCGGGAGATCTGCTTTCCTGAGGCAGCAAGAAACTGATTTGCCACCTGCTGAGCTGTGGTGCGCCTGTTCCTTTTTGCTGATAGGACGATATATCTGTCTTCTGCAGCCGTCGTACTTCTAACACGACCTCCCCCGTGCCATCTACTACACATTCCAGTAGTTTTAAATGACTTCCACTGCCGTGAAACAACGCTGTGAGCGATGTCGAACTCCCTGGCAACATCTGTTATTTTTCGCCCTTCTTCGATCTTTTCAATAATTCGGCCGCGCATAAAATCATCTATGTGATGTCGGGAAGACATGCCAAAAATTTTAAGTTCGTCTATTAAATCTTTCCTGTAAAACTTTGACTTGAAACAACAACTGTCCACACGCGTCAAAACCTTTAAAGCTCTTATGAACGCTATCACGTGATGAACAGACGTGGGAAAAAAATTTGCATACTCATACTTCTTCTTACTAATATCCCGTACTTATTCTAATTTTCCACATTTTGCTTCCTTTCATTTTGTGCTTGCTATGGATGATAGTGTTATCCGTCCTTAGCAATTGTCCAGCAGTGTATTATGTAAAATTTTATTAAATTTTTTTTCTAAATTATCACTTTCTTTCCTCTCCAGCACCAACTAAAAATTGTTTATATATGTTTATATGCGAAAATATACCCCGACTTATGTGGTTATCACTTAGTCCCAATTATGGCGTACGTTCAAGACATTACCGTATTCTTATTTACTTATTCCATGTTTAAATAATAATCGTCAATCATTCTTTTTTAAGCAATTCCCCTTTAACGTATTATATTTAATAAGACTTTTTCCCTTGCAGGGAGCTAGAAATCAGCGACGAAGTGACACTCATCAGTTGATAACGGCTATCATAACTCCACCCCCAGACTACAATACAGTTATCAAAAAGGACTCCATTTGTGAACCTGCGCCTCCTACGTATGAGGTAGCCATGTCCGGACTAAGATCTGATGGATACGTGTGAATGATTATGTAATACATACATACAAATATATATATATATATAAATCAAAGTGATTTTGAATCAGATAAACATATGGATGATTTGTGATGCAAACTAAGACAATTCACTGAAATATACTCTGCATTTTACTTCACAAAAAACAAAACAAGCAAGCTATTCCAAAAATTTTTCTTCGTTAAACCTAATTTTTGTTAAGTATTACCAGCGTAAAAAAAATTCTTAGTCGGGTAGCAGACAAAGAAAATGTTATACATGTCCAAGGAAATTTTTGTACAATGCAGAATTGCGTACTAAATACAAATCAATCATTATCAAATTGTAGGTTTCTAGTAAAGAGTTTACCAATTATTAATTTCAAAATTGTTGAATGTGAAGATATTGTGCCTTTATTGAAAGATCAATGTCTCCGATCGCAAATTTTTTCTTTGGGGAAACTAAGTATGATGCATTTGTATCATGGAATTAAATTAGCGATAAGAAGAATAATGGAGAACTTGGATTTCTTCAAATTTAGAACCACCAATAATTCATTATGCTACATAAATACTCTCTCATTCAGCACAGACAAAATTCTTTTTAAAATAAATTTTCATTTTTTAAAAAAAAAATTCTAGTTATGTATGTTTTAGTATAGCTGTATTTTGAAATGAGTCGTGATTTTAGATAGCATCAGCAGTTAAAGTGAGATGAAACCTCTGGAGAGAAATCTACTATATACACAAGTCAAGCCTAAATTCTGTTCATGTTGGAACAGAAGGCAGTGCAAGAGCTTCTGGGTGAAATATGAAATTTTTGTAATTGAAAATAAATATATTTGATTAATTTATTGTTTATTTCTCATTCCCTGTAATTGCGTTTAAATCGTAATTTGAACTTGTTGTGTTATACTTTAAACATAATTAATACCCTCCACATATCCTGTTTTCCGGTAAAATCTTACTTTGGGCCCCAGTTTTTTTAAATCGAGGGAGCCAAGCACAGTTGCTAGAGGTAAAGGAAATTTCAGTCACTAATTTTTTGTTTAAGAAAAGGGCCTGAGCATAAGCGATTTCTGCTAGAGCATGATGAATCTAATTTTCGTTTTGAAAAGGATAGATATCTTGGCAAAATCCTCGCTCAGTTTGGCGACAAAAATCGAGCCTAAGCAGTGTACTAAAATAGAATCTAACACCGTTTTCATAAAAAAATTTACTACTACTCTTTCCAAAATGAACGCCTAACAAAACATTTTGTCAAAAGTTTAGCGTGTTTTAATTTATAACTGGTTTGTTATTGTTTTTTAAAAACTTTTTATCTTTAAATGCAAAAAATCGGGTGGGGCTGTGCTGGGGCACACAGCCGTTGGTTTTCACGTGAAACGTCTATGTTAGCGAATCGCTTTTAAAGTAAAAGATTGAAATAAATAAAAACAGGATTGACGGTGTTTTAAGTATTTTAATAAAAAAGAACCGATACATAATAGAAACATAAATTATTATTACAATTAATATTCGACAACGATCTTATTTAACATAGGTCTATGATATGTGAAATAAGAAACATACGGCATAATGTCAACATTAATATTTCTGGTGAATGTACAGTCTATAGTGGTATTGTCTAATGTTGTCGGTGATGTTTGTACGTAGTAATGCGACGCCGGTTTAACTTAAATTGATTTAATTTATATTCTTATCCATTTTATAATAACCAGGTTGACTGTCACGTCGCATCATAGCTTAAGTTAAAATTAAACACTAAATCCTCAAAAAAACAATAAAACAGTACACTAAATTAAAAAGGCCGTTCTTTAAATTAACACTTAATTTATTTAACAATAAGATTGAAATTACGTTAAATACTAAAGAGATACATGATTACTTAACTGAATGATATCGGTGAGAGAGGAGTCATGACGGTGGTGCCCGGAGAGTCCCCAACTGCGGTATTTGAAGGGACGTGTCAGACCAAGTAGGTGTGTGAGAAAAGCCCCGAGAGAGTCAAAAGTGCCCGACAATTCGGGGTGCATCTGCTTTTATTCCAAGGCGGTTTGCTCCTGTATTCTGGAGCGGATTCTTTACAGTAATTCAATCAGTTTTTCTGATTGGTCTAGAGTCAGCGGAAGGATATCCTCTCCCGGTCAATGACATCCCCCAAGCGCGGGAAATTCCCCAAAACACCCCATATCATGATGTATTTATGGGTGCAATGCCTTCTTCCAGGCGTGGGAACACGTCACCCTTTTCGGTGGGGTAAGAGACGCACCCAAGAAATTCCTTTCCTTGTAAACAACAATAGGGCAGATATAAAAATTACAGTTGCAATCCCTGGGGACCGGCGACCTCCCATCAGTAGTTAAGGCCGAATTCATTCCTCATGAACTCAACAAGATAGCTGTTCTGTTGTGGATCGCAATTGAAATCGCCGCATAGAACGATTGGAGTCTCTATGTCTGGCTGAGAGTTCGGTATTAATTTTGTTAAGTTTGCTGAATATGGCAGGAGGGATTGATAAAGACATAGCTTAACAGCTTCAACCAACGCCTTAGGATGTATATATACGGCACCGTGGATAAACAGCGTAAGATCTTCGACTTTAACGTCCACCAAGCATATGTCGCCGGCATTATGTTTTCTCAAGACTGAATTTCCGCATGACTTGTTGGTATTTACTATGATTTCGCTACAGTTCGTGGAGCTTTGTAGGTTTCTGTAGATTGCAGAACCTCCGGCTGCAGAAACTCGCACCGGCAATTCAGATGAGGTAGACGGACAATGTGTACGATGTTCAAGTGCGGTGTTATTACTTGCTCTTAGTTCGAAGCCATTGATCATCAGTGTTCGCGCAATTCATCCAAGTCTCGCTAGTTACCATATAATCGGAGTTCATCAATATATTATCGCTTTCAATATCTCCTGCATGGGCAACCAAACTTTGTGTCCGCTCGGCTTTGGAGGATAACGAAAACCGTTTGAGCGCGACAGCGTCGGGATTTTCTTGGCATCTATCGACTTGCTTCAGGTACTGCATAAGCGAAATTCCGTCACATTTTCATCGGGGAATTTTGTTTGAAGGAAAGAAATGTTGCGATGTTTCACTTTCTTTAAGTCTCTTTCGAATCAAAGTCGATCACAAACGCTGCAAGATAAACCAAACGGATTGGCTTCAAATACCGTTTTGAAGCGTTTGTCCGCTGAACGCCAATGATTTTGCATTGCTTCACTTCTACTGATATTAAGATCTCTCAGTTCCGGGGCAGATCCAATAGATATATCGATTGTCTGTTCATTCGTTACGTCCATAAGTACCGGTATTCCAGTGGTAGAGGTGCTCGCGAGGTTGGCGGCAGTCTGTTCATTCGTTACGTCCATAGGTACAGGTATTCCAGTGGTAGAGGTGCTCGTGAGGTTGGCGGCAGCAGAAAAGTTCCTCGCGGCGTCGGCTTTGCGACGTTCCCGAAACCGTCTCGCTCGATCGGCGCCGGACATTGGGGTACCTGTGTGTGGCCCATAGCCCCCTCTTTCCAACGATAGCCGTGATTTATATTTCTGGCTGGCTCTTGCACGAGCTGAGGCCGACATAGCAAATGTTTATATATATTTTTATCACTTTCTGGTTATTTTTAATATAAGTACTGTCCAAATTACACTTATTTTTGTATGAATCAATCGGTTTCAATAATATTGATAAACACACAAAAGAATCACCGCGCTATCAAGTCGGAGTCACGAGTTACACTGAATAGAAACGAGCGAGAGCGCCGGTTTCGCACAGTTAACGCAGTACCCCTCCCCCGCCGCCCCGCTCGACCCAGACCCGGACTCAAGGTCATAACAGCGAGCTGACTATATAAGTGAAATATTCACACCACATTTTTGTTCCTAGGACTAATAGTTTTGTAATTATTAAGGTACGATGATATAGACCATTTCGTTACGGTCCACTTTTTGAACCTGGTACCCATATGTTTCGGCGCGATTTTAAAGACATTTCACGTCAAAAAGAGTCCAATTTAGAAGAAAATAAAAACCATAAAAACGATAGAAAATAATTTTAGTAAAATACATTCCTGTAATTAATCTTGAACACAATGACGCACAAAATGGATTTGGAATAGATTAAGTTTAAAATATTTGACCAGCCATGCCAACTGCTAGCCATTTGATGTTAAAAAAACAATTGAATAACTGAATGAAAAAAGGTCCTGATATATATTAATATAAACATCCTATAACAGAACACACAAATGTAAGATTACGTATCTGATCTCATTAAAAGAATACATCTCGAAGTTCTGCTTTTCCTGCATGGTTTTCCGCCATAGAATTAATCAGGACTAATGGGGATGTGGGCCCATCATAGCCTTGAAGTTGACACCACACGCGACAGCGTAATGTCGAGAGGTCCCTACTAAATTTAAGAATTTCGAAGTGTAGATTCTCCACAACATGGCATAGTCGAATTCTGCAGATCACCAACCGATGCCACAAGGCATGCCGAAGTTTGTGGGTCAAAGACGTAGAACAGATGCCCACTATGATCTTAAGGAATTGACAACCTGGAAAGTTCATTATGAGTTAGATCAGCGATACTCAACCTGCGGCCCGCGGGTCACATGAGGCCCACCGAGCCTTTTTAAGTGGCCCGGTCATGGCCAGTGCTCTGAGAGATTTACTTATTTCAGAACATTGAATTAAAAATTTGGTGGGGAGCTCTTTGTCAAGAAATCAAATATATCAGTTTTGCGTTTTACTGTCGGGGTCGTACGCGTACGAATTGTTATTCTTTTTTTATTTGAAACGATTACGGTTAGTGATAACAGACAACAGTGGAGTAGCGACAATTTTTTGGGTGTGGAACTAACTTTTAACAATCTTTCATATCTTACAAGCGAAAAATAATTGAAAAAAAAAAAATCGTTTCAAGACGATTGGGAGGTTGGCTATTTTGTAGTGAAAAACAAACATGGATCAGTAATTGTTTGATTTGTTACGAAAGAGTTGTATTTAAAAAATACCAATAAACAGGAATCGCATTCAATGACACTTTTCTCGAAGATCTCTTTCAAGGGGTGATAAATAGGCTTTTTCTTGAATAATTTTTAAAACAGCAACAAAGTGTTTTGTTAGTTATAATATCACAGCGGTAACAAAGACATATCCTATGAAGTTTGTTATATTATTAGTAATCATATGAAACCGTTTACTGATGCAGAAATTGTGAAAGTGTTTCTTAAATATTTCTAATTTAGTGTTAGTGACAAAAATAAAAAATAATAATTAGAAAAAGCAAGACAGGAGTTATAACATTTTGATCATTTTCCCACATTTCGAATTTCCAATATTATCTTCGTCTTAAAGCACATTTCTCCCCCATTTATCCTCATATAGCGGCCCGCGTGATACGACTGACATATGTATGCGGCCCAGCAGGGAAAAAAAAGGTTGAGTACGCTGGGTTAGATTGTTGGTAAATAACCAGTTATGTACTAGTCGCCGGGGCGAGGGTAGGGTAAAACACTCACAGATCTTGATCTTTAATTACATTGCATTTGTACAAAATTCTAACTGTTCATTGTCCTTACTGAAATACATAATCTAAATTTAAAATTTTCAATCCATGGAGAAAGACAGTGTCGTAACATACACCTCCACATTGCGCGGGAGGAGGGGGGCAGGGTTCTAGAGGGCCCTCTTTGTAAAATCCAACTTGGGGCTCAAAACCTGGCTTTGCAGGGGGGGGGAGGGCAAATGTTCTTCGTTATTCCACTAGAGAAAGAAGAATAGAGAATTGCTTTAATTTTGTTTTCGATGTGCGGTTTATACTTTGTTCCATTAAAAAATGGAGCGGGAGTAAATATTAATCGCAATATAAACTATACCACACACACACACACACACAATTAATTGAATATCTAAGAGATTAACCACATTTTGGAAAGGTTTTATAATAAAAGTTAGCATAAAATCGTACTTTTATTCTTTAAAGATTTAAAACAAAAAGTATAAATATTGTTTAAATTTTAAAAAAAATTGTGTAAAGAAATTTATAGTTTCAGCATGAGTCAGAGAGGATACTTTTAAAGTCTTTATTTTAACAGTATCAAAGCAACATTTTTACACAACAAGAACAAACAGGTGTATGTTATCGGCAAAATATGAAATACGACATTCTATAGAATGCCTAGGCATTGTATATAATGCCTAAAAATAGCCAGCAATGTATGAAATATTTCCTATTTCACACATTGCCTAGGCATTCGATAGAATGCCTAATGAGAAACCGTCAAAGTATGAAACACATCTCTGATACGTTTCGAATGTTGCGTGGCAAGGCACAAGACTAAGCATGTGCCTCATGCTCAGAATTTGTCAGTTGCACTTTGTGGTTTAATAGGGAATGTGTCAAAACACTCAATTTTACTTAAATTTGTTCAACAAAAAATTGGCTTTTTTCTGTGCTGTATGAAAATAGAGGAGCAAGCTGTAGTGTTGGAGAATGAGTCATGGTCTATAGACATGAAACAACTATTCGACAACGAACTGACCTAAATTCAAATTAATAATGCTGGAAAACCCAGTTTTTTTAAATAACTGATGTGCAAAAAAGCCAAAATGACTACTAAGAAGAAACCCAAGGACTATTGTCTGCTGAATAGCTATGATGTGATGCTTGTGAAAAATAAAAGTAAACTCATTTAAACTGTTTAAGAAAGCAGTCCTATACCGCAGCAGTACTATATCGGTCCGTGGATCAAATGGTATCGGATCAATCAAGGAGCATTAAATCATGTCTATTTTATTTACTGGGGTATATTTCTGTCGTGTTTGTGCGACTTTCCATGGAAATCACTTTATATTTTATGTAAAATCCCTTTATATTCATTTTTCGGTGTAACTGAATTTTATTCTGAAAGCATATGTTTAAATTCAATTAAATTAAAACTATAAAATCACATTCTAGTAATTTTAAGTGACTTCCACAGCCGTGAAACAATGCTGTGAGCGATGTCGAACTCCCTGGCAACATGTTATTTTTCGCCCTTCTTCGATCTTTCCAATAATTCGGCCACGCATAAAATCATCTATGTGATGTCGGGAAGACATGCCAAAAATTTTAAGTTCGTCTATTAAATCTTTCCTGTAAAACTTTGACTTGAAACAACAACTGTCCGCACGCGTCAAAACCTTTAAAGCTCTTATGAACGCTATCACGAGATAAACAGACGTGGAAAAAAATTTGCATATATACTCATACTTCTTACTAATATCCCGCACTTATTCTAATTTTCCACATTTTGCTTCCTTTCATTTTGTGGTTGCTATGGATGATAGTGTTATCCGTCCTTAGCAATTATCCAGCAGTGTATTAACACTTGTAATGAGCGGGAAATAGAATGGTTTCTAACTACTTGGAACTTCTGAAGGAATTTTAAAACAAGTATATGCAAAATCACAATTAACTTAATGCCCTTAGAACTTGCATAAATTTAAAGATATTCCTGACCATGAAATTCTTCTCCGGTCAGTTGCAATTAGGCCAAGGATTTGTCAAATGCATGTGTAAAACAAAGTACCAAATTAAGAATTGTTTTTACGTGAAAAATGTAATGAAGTGTGTAATTCAAAATGTCATTCAAGCCAACAATGTTGCAACAAGTAGGTTAATTTTAATTTGTTTTTATATGAAAAAAAAATTTTGTTTTCCTTAATTAGAAAGGCAAAAATTTTGTTTGGTACAACTGTCTTTTTCCTTTATATATTTTACATAATTCTTTTTAATAGCACTCTCGTTACTACCTCAGAATAACATTTGTATTTTTTAGGAATGCTCTTCATTGATATAATAGCCTTATCATGACCTTTTCATACTTTGCTTAAATAGCTTTGGTCATTCTACAGAATGCCTAGGCAAAGTATGTAATAATTCTCATATTTCATACTTTGCATAAAAACGTTCAGTATTCTATACAATGCAAGCGTTTCATACTTTGTTGGTAACATATACAAAAAATTCCTCAAATATAAAATGCGTCACACGTATACCATGCAAGATTAACTCTGTCAAGCTCTTCAAACTATCTGGAGACAATGCCAGCTGTATGACAAGGAACATTGTCCAGCAGAAAGTGTCTATCTCCAGCAGAGCACACCATTAATGTAACAGGATGTACATGTCTTGTGATAACACTTAAATACCCTTGCGTAATCAGATGTTTTCAATGGGTAATCAAATGACCCATACACTGTCAAGAAAACATCTCCCAAACAATAATATAATCTTGAAGAGTTGAAACAATTAGGATATTTGCACCCTACCATCAGCATGTGGTAAGTGAAAATATGATTTATTGGACCACAGGACCCTTTTCCAGTCACCTACTGTCCAATCCTAGTGCTCCTCTACAAACTGCAGATGTTCGCTCTTCTTCAAGGCTGACAGTAAAGGTTTTTGAAAAGATAGTCGGCTACCATAGCCTATACCTTTTAACGTGAAGTGAACAGTTTGTTCAGAGGCATTCCCAGTTGTTTCTTGATTAAGAATCCTTGCAACTTGACATATTGTTGCTCTTCTGTTGGACTGTACAATTTTCCCAGCGAGTATTCAGTAACCAGTGCCAAACACAATGATGTTGAGACCTGATTTTCTGCTTGATAATTTACACTCTGCAAATATTAATAACTGCTGCTCTCAAACACTTCACAAGTGCAACGGTTTTGCCGATAATAGTTCTGATGCTTTGTGCTTTCAATCATCCCGCATTCAAACTCAGTTAAATCACATTTTTTTGCAATCAAAACAGAGCTATTGATGCTTCATTATTCCTACATTCCCTTTTAATAGCTATATTGCTCTGTAGTGGCAACAACATGAAGTTATGAATGATCTTCATATAAGTATCAAGGGGTTTTATAATAATTTGGCCCCACTCAGTGTGCTTATATGTTTTGAGTTGATCAGCCAGTGGCATAATGTACACCCCCGCATTGCAGGGGGCAGGGACTCTAGGGGGCCTAACGCTTGACTGACGCAAAGTACATATTTGGGCTTGGGGCCCAAAATCTGAGTTTGCAGGGGGCCCTAATATATCTTCGTTACGCCACTGTGATCAGCATAATGTGGATTTATACCAATCTTTTCATTACAATTTATAAATATTTCATTCATAAACATTTTTTCTTTTTCTGAAAGATTGTATCAAAATGTACAATGTCATGTCACTATGAAAAAACATGTCCAAGCTGCCCAACCACATAGCATAGGTATTTAAAAACCTAGAAAATGCTCATTTTAATTCATCACCAGAGGAAGAAAATAGAAAAAAGAAAGTTCCATATTTTGACTTATTCTCTATCAAAAATAAATGAAAACTATTTTTTTAAAAAAAATACAGTTAATGATGAGAACAGTGTTTATTGACGAATAATTTAAAAGGCAGTTTTAACTACAATGACTTTCAACTTGTTGAGTATTTTTATCATTAAAAACAAGAGTAATCATTTAAAATGATTAGAATTAGAAAAAGTATAAATGCAAGTGAATTTTTGCACTATTGTTAAGTAGCTAAACAAATAATTTTAATAAACAAAAAATTTGATTTTTAGCACATTTTTACATTGTTTTTCCAATTGATATTTATTTCAAAAATAGGCAGATTATCAAAATAAATAAAGAAAAATAAACATTTCATTTATAGAAAAAATTTATTTAAAAAATAATTTAATTTATAACAAAAAGATATACAATAGCTAAAATACAGATTAATACACAGAAATTTCCACTTTAAAATATTTCATCCGTAATCTCATCATAACATCAATAATATACTGATATAATATAAATAATTGCTTATTGATATCACAGCAATATGAGAGTTGACACTGTAGTAGAAAAAAAAGCCAACAGATTAAGTTTGACATGTTTCATAGTATGTTTTCATCTATTAATGATAGTACAATCTACTTGTAAAGACAGAAAAATTTTAAAGTACATTTCTTGAAGTAAATGATGATGATTTATGCAGAAAATTAATTCTTTTAAAAGTCTTAAAAATGTAACAAAATAAAAGATTCTTTAACTTCTTTTTGTTTTTCTTCTTTTTTTTTGATACTCTGTTTTTTAATTACCATCTTTATTGGAGAACGATCTGAAAAGAGTACATTATAAATAAATTTGTAAAAGATGTTGTTAATTAAGCAAAATTTATAAAAATAAAATAGAGTCCCTTCAGTTTATGATTGTGATTTTGTTCACAGCACTACTGTTAAAATACATACAGTTAAAAAGCTTTTAACCTTTTCAGGAACATTGCTTGCAAAGCATAACCATAATTTTTTTAAAATAACATCTAGAAAATTGTATGCAATTTTCTGCTCAAAGACCTTAAAATAAAATTTATTCAATGAACCGAAAAAAAAACCGTCTTTTAACACAGGTGATTTTTTGAGTTAGTGTTATGCTTCTTTATTTTCTTCAATAAAATATTCAAAAAAATTTAAATGCTTCATTATACTCAAGTCATCATTCCTAAAGAAATTTGCATAGAACATCCTTTTTTTTAAGAATTTATACTTACTCATTGCACTATGCAATCAATGCCTAATTCAGCATTCAAATTACACAAACTCTATTCACTTTGTTTGCACTCTGGCTGAACACAGGAACACAGTTGGTTCTGTTTACTCTCTCTCTCTTGCCAAGAGGTAATGGAGGAAGACACACATCTCACATTACTGATTAAAAGAATTTTCAAAATGTTAAATGCACCGCAATAAAATGCAAGCCTCAAAAGTGAGTTTTACGTTGCAAAGTAGAAAATCCCCAGAGGACTTGATGGATGTGTAAAACTTGTAATGTTGGTTTGTTTGTGCTCCAAAAAGATATTTCATAAAAAATAGCTAAATTTTTGTACATTGATTTGAATGTTATTTCTTTAACAGTTTAATGTGTCATAATTTTTGATCATATTTAATCTACTAAATACAAATGTATCATCTTGAAAAAAATTTTTTAAATTTATTTCTTTTTATTAGTATTGTGTATTCACAAAAATATAAAGTTATAAGGCTGTACTCAAAGATATTTCAGGATATATTCCAGTAAATAAAGGTAAACAGAATACCCTTTTTAAATTTTGTAAACGGGCAATGGTTGCAGATTGCAACCATTGCCCGTTCCCTTTCCCTCAAAAGGTTTTCTTTTTTAATTTTATTTATGGTACCTATAGAACTTTTTACCAAATAAAGCATGTAATTAAAAAAAATAATTTTAAAAATTTAACATCATACCCCTGAAAGAGTTAAAAAGCTTTCACATGTTACAAATTTTTATACAGATTTATTAAACACTATATGTAAAACAAGTTCGTGAAAAAATTTACATAGTTTAGAAGAATAATGTTATGGAAGATATTAAATGATTTCTAAAAAATGCTTTCATCTTTATTTAATGAAAATTGATAATGCTCTTGTCATAAAAAAAATTTATCTTTTTGTCACATGAGATCTAATCTATTTTTTAAATACCGAATAACACTTTTAGGAAAATTTTAAAAATTATTTATTGGGGAAAAAATACTTACACTTGACAATTCCTAAAATTTTCCCAAAATACCCACATTAGAAATATTAAATCAATAAATTATGTTATGAAGATTAAATCAGTAATTTTATAAAACTCTGAAGAAAAATAAGCTTTACCTTGAACCATATTTTCCATGAAATTTTTGATAGAAATTTAACATTTCATTGGTTGTCCTAGGAAATATGGATTTTAATGCATTATCCATATGTTTCAATGTAAATACAGGGGATTTACATTCCATGTCTTCAGTAATAAGTTGAAAAGCTGCTTCATTACATACATTAACTATCTATAAAAATCAGTAGGAATAAAGCTTCATTTTAAAATCATAATTTATAAATATCTCTTAAAATAAAATATAAAAAAATTCATTGAAATTTATCTGAAAGAATTATGTTTAGCTTTCTTTGATTCTGTCAGGAAATATGTACAATTAAATCTCACTTTAATTTAAGTAATAAAATACTTATTATGATCATTTAATTTAATAATCATTAACTAAAATATAAAAGCAATTTATTTCATGAATGCAGAAAAATTCATCTTCCTGTATTTAATAATATAAATTTTTGTGATTTTTTTAAAAATAAAATAACATGAAAAGTACACTATACTTCAAAAGAAACTTAATTGTTAAATTTACTTTTCACAAGTTTATGAATAATATCAATATATATAAATATAATAAAATAATAGACTATATTATTAACATTCATTTCTTAACTAATAAAATATTTTAATTATTTTACAAAATGTATATAATGAGCAAATTTGAAAAGGAAATTAGAATAATCTTTAAATAAAAAATAATTTAATTTTCAATTTTAAAAAAATGCACCTTCATACATAAAATATAAAAAAGAAATATTTTTGGAGAATTTTAAATATGAAAATATTAAGCGATATTTAAAAAAATTAGTTGGCCTTGAATTATAAGAAGAAAATAAAGTATTAAAGTAACTCTTATCACTCATTCAATAAACATACTTCTTGTTACGTTTAAAAAATTTTATATAATTACTTCAGCTCCAGTGTAGCCTTCAGTTTTTGATGCTAAATATTTATAATCAAAACCATTGCAAACAGCTCTGTTTTTCATTCGAAGCCTAAAAATGTCTTCCCGTGTATTGATATCTGGTAATGGTATATAAATAAAATGATTAATTCTGCCATTTCGAATAAATGCCTAAAAAAGTAAAAAGAAAATGCAATATTTTTACTTAATACAAGAAAATAAAGAACACAAGTTTTTCAGACCTTAAGTTTTTCTATATATAACTCTGACTATCATTATAATATTAACATTATAATATTGTCAAGCTTGTCTTAAAAATAATATATGCAAAACAAAACAATAAATGAATACAATTCAGTATTAAAATTATCTAACTAAAATCAATAATGACTATCATTTCTTTTTTGCACACACACATAACTGTGTGATTTCTCATCCTAAAATTCACTTAAATTCTAAATTTTGTAAGATATAACTTAAAAATTTTAACAGTTTTAAAAATAGGTGCCCTGTTATTAAATCAGTACCTCAAAGGTTTGATGCTATAAAATTTTCTAATTAATATTTTCAAATCTTTTTGAACTAATTGATAGATATAAAAAATTGTAAAAATGCTCTTATATTAAAAATTTAAATTGTTTAAAAAAAGTGAATTGCAGCATACCAATTCTTAAAATGGGATTCTGAAAATCATGAAATTTTTAATTGCCTAATTTAATGCAATTTTCTCCTATTAATCATGAAATAATCAATGGCAAAACTTATGATTGCAAATTTCATAATTTTTAATAAAAATATATTAATTTATGAAAGTTAATTACTAATTCACTAGGAATATAATGTAAAAAGGGGGAAATATATGAATTGCCTGCATGGAAACAAACTAATTCATATTTCGTTCCCCATTTTCTTTGAATATCTCAGTAAACTAATCATTAAATTTGAATAAAATTCAGATAAAATATTAAGACCATGCTCTACTTGATTTTGCAAAAAAAATTCTGTTAGGGAACATATTTACTTAGAAATTATATTACATACTTAATAAGAGAGAGAGAGAGAGAGCGCACTATGTTCATTAAGTGATCCATTAATATGAAAAATGTTTCCTTTAAGTCTTACACCAGTTTTATCCAATGAAAATTGTGGAAATAAGAAGGATGTTTCATTTTTCTTTACATTTGACAATGAGTGGATTCTTATTTTTCAAATTTTAAAATCTCACTACAGGAGTATCCTCGGACATATTAAGATTTGCAGCATAATACCACTCAATGGTCTTTGAAGGAATTAAATAGTAAACTGTAACTTTTAGGTAACAAAAAATAGGATTTTTCGACAGGCTACTATAGATACCATGAAGTAAATAAAAATTAATAAAATTTTACAGCATAGGTTTTTTATAAAATGATATAGTGATTAAAAAAAAACTTTACCTCGTCAAGCCTGTCAGGTCTATTTGTTGCAGCTAAAATTATGACATTTTGAAGTTCTTCAATTCCATCCATTTCTTGAAGAAATGCATTCACGATTCTTTCTTCAACTCCTGATCCACCAGAACTACAAAATAATTAAATCATTAAATTAATTTTTGGATTTTTTCTGGCAAATAAGATTTTTTACAGAATAATAAAAATTCAAATTAAAAAAAAATCAACTTTTTACTTAGAGCATCCTATACTATTTCAGCAATATTAGATATAGTTAAAAATTACCTTCCTCTTCCAGGTGCTAGGGCATCAATTTCATCTAAAAATATAATGCAAGGAGATTTTGCTCTGGCCAAAACAAATAAATCATGTACTGCCTTTTCAGACTCCCCAACATATTTGTTATGAATATCAGACACCTAAAAATATATTCATTTTAAAAATAATTGTATGAATTTTTAATTGCAATATATATGCAAAGCTATTATTTTCTCTATTTTTCTCAGATTTATTCATGCCTTGTGTAATTTTTATAGAAATAGAATCTTCTACCAAAGAGCTTAACATACTATTTGATGTTCTACAGCCACTAACAAGTTACATTACTAATGATTTATATTGACTAAGAGTTACGAGATGAGAACAGCTTAACTCAAGAATTTTAAACAACTATTTTTATCATTTTATCTAATAAATAAAATAAAGGTTACTGTCTCTTTCAAAGATAGATTTCTTTTTTACATATTTCTTCCATATGTATAATATAGAAATATGTATAAACTAAAACTATGAAGGAACATGGTAAGCACAGTAGCATCGTTGTTAATTTATGATATAGAAATTATATTTAACATACTTTGAACATATTAAATAATTATGAATAAATTGTTAACTGGTAACACTTAATATTCCTAATTATAAATTTGCAAAATTAAATTTTAATTATATTTCCAAATCTTTTAATTCAACAGTAAACATAATTTTGTTTTTATGAAAATTATTTTAAAATATAAGAATGTTAAAAATGTTCCGCTTTTTTTATAAACAAAATAATAATAATTATAATATATTTCCATTATTGCAACAGTTCAAGTAAAGTATGACTAAAATTTTAGAAGTTATTAGATTGATAATTCCTATAAAGTTTTCAATGTGATTTCCTCCTTAAATGATATTTAAGAATAAACTCAAAATGTTTCAAGGATAAAACTTTGTTAAATAACTTCTAGAAATGTACATTGTATAATATGAATACATACTTAGATTATTATATTCCTTAACCAATTAATTAAAAAAACTAATATATTTTGCATATATTAATAAATAGCTCTCTCTCATTCTGTGTGATTTCTGATTAAAATTTATTTTAATTTAATTGTGGTGAATAAACATGCAAGTATATAAATTATCAGATTAATTATTTGAATTTCGACTGAGTGCTTCAGAAACGTAGCCTACATAATTATAAAAAATCAAGATTTTTTAATTAAAACAATACAAACTAAAAACTTATTTCTTTAATAAAATAAAAGCTTACATTTTTAGAGATGAAATTAAATTTGCATTCTGTTGCTAAAGCTTTAGCAATCATTGTTTTAGAGCAGCCAGGAGGACCATATAAAAGAATTCCTTTAGAAGGCGTAATGCCATATTTCTTGTACAGCTCTGGATGATTCCTTGGACCCTCTACAATATCCAACAAAGTGTCTTTAACATTTTGCATTCCACCAATATCACTCCACTTAACCTGTATGATTTCATTTCAGGAAAAAGAAATACATTTAAAAAATGGTATTTAAATAGCTCCTAACATATATGTTTAAAAAAAATCAACTACAATTTTTTAAATATATATATAAGCATACTTCAAGCATATATGTGAATTTTTCCTATAAAAAACACTTGAACCAAGTTACAGCACTAAGTTTTCTACAGTTTGGCAGTTTTCAAGCTGAAACGGTCAATAAGATTCAACAGGACTTCAAATATAAAACAATAGACATACCACAAAGAAAGAAGTGATATAACTGCTTAAAAGATAGCTGCACATCAATGGGAAGTGAAACACATTTTCTAGTACACTTAACAACCAGATATGAGATTGTAAGCCCAATAGAAGTCCTAGTGATGCAGAATTGTAGAATAACAATCAGAGAACTTGCAAGTAAGACAAGCATATTTTAATATTGGATTTGCTTATTTTATTTTGACTTCAGGAAATTCAATTTGTGTTAAAGTTGATAACAATGAAATAGGTTGATTGATTGATTGAATATTAACGTCGCACTGTTCAGCTACACAAGGGCTTTTGGCGACGGACCACGTAATTTTGAACCATGGTCAAGTGACATGGACGACACCTGAGCTGGCACCCCCTCTCCTAACTACCACACCACACCAACGGGAGGACGTTTCAGCTCTCGACAGATTTAACGTGCATCGCTGCCCTACACGGCGGGTCTTTAGTGGTACTGGGCTCGAACCCGTGACAAAGCAAGCCACAGTCCGATACCTATACCACTCGGCTACCGCGGCCACACAATGAAATAGAAATTTGGTAGCAATAGCTGAAGCAAATAGATCTTGCTAGGGGTTGTAACAGCAATTTTAAATTCCTCAATTCAGGAATCATTGGCAACGAACTTTGTGTTTATGAGTATGAATGCAGAAACCAAGTTGCAGTCCTCATAATAAGAGTATTGAAGAGTGTCCAAAACCAAAAAATTGTAAGGTAGGTCAGCAGGAATATTGAAATCATACTGGCTGTCTCCTTTGACTCCAGTCGCTTGTTCCTCCAAAGTATGCATCATATGGCACAACCATCACCAAGGGGTATAGCCAGTGGTGGCGTTAGGCGTCGGCAACCACCGACGGCCTTGCAAAGTTTTTAATCATTTAAAATTTAGTTATTCATTTTTATTTATTTTCATACAGTTGCGCGAGAAAAAAGAGTGATTAGTACTTTATGGGCATTATCCAGAATCGTCTGGCAACACTATGGAAACTAAACAACTTAGCAGCATCGCAGATGGTTAGTTTCCTCCATTTTTCAAGATAAAGTTTATTGCTTTCCATGTAGACTTTTTTTCACATGTAGACACAGGTGGGAAAAGAAGGATGTTGTGACTGGAAAGATTTGAGTCGGATATTGCAAAGTCATGAACAAAGTCAAGGACACATGGAATGCATGATTAAATGGATGGAATTCTATAAAGGAATCAAACATGGAAAAACAATAGATAAGGATAAGGAGAGATTGATTAAGGAATCGCAAAAGTACTGGTATAATTTGTTTGAAAGAATGATATAGTAAACTACTTAGCCTCACACAATTTATCATTTAGAGCTCATCGAGAATCCCTTAAATTGAATGATAGCAGACACAGTGGCAGTTTTATAGATTTATTTAAGTTGTTATCGAAATATGATCTGACCCTACGGGAGCATATGCAACGTATTAATGAAAAGCAACTTGCTCAACATTATCTGAGCCACGACATCCAAAATAAATTAATTGCATTAATGTCTAAATCAGTTATTGAAGAAATTATACACAGAGTTAAACAAGCAAAATACTACGCTTTCTTGCTCGATTGCACCAGGGATGTCAGCCGTGTTGAACAAATGTCAATAATATTAAGATTTTGCAATTCCTCAACTGGAGCAATAGAGGAACATTTTGTTGGGTTTATTGCCTTCGCAGAAACAATGGGAGGATATATAACAAGTTCAATATTACAAGAACTGGAAAGAAATGGTCTAGATATCCAAAACTGTCAGTATTAATAACGGTGTCAGAACAAGAATACTCAATATAAACCCAAGAGCATTCTTCACGCTGTGCGGATGCCACAGTTGGAATTTGCTTTTGATTGATGCAGCTAACTCTTCTGCAACAGCCAAAACGTTTTTTTGACTTCATCAATAAAATAAATCTATGTGCTGTTTTCAAAGTCAAGTAAGCGTTGGGATATTGTAAAAACTAAATTAAAATTGACATTAAAACCTCTATTTGAAACACGGTGGGAAAGTAGAATTGGAGCAGTAAAAGCAATATTTTTGCAATTTGATGATATAAGCAAACTATGGCAATCAGTTCAAGTGAACTTGATAGTCGCTATTGATACTTTACTGTCATTTTGCAGCTGGATTCAAGAATTCCGTAATACAGGATTTGACAATAGTGTTGCACAAGCTCGATTATTTGTAGAGAAAAGTTCTTTCGAAATTGAGTCTCAATTTAAAGAAAAAAGAACAGCCAGGAAAAAACGAATGTTTGGTTATGAACATACTGATGAACCTGTTCAATCTTTGAAATGCAGTACAGAGTTAACTTTTTTAACACAATGATTGATGCTATTATAGTCGACACCTAATGCCGATTTAAAGTGCTCAATGAATATTTTGAACAATTTGGTTTTATTTATGATATCAGTTATTTAAATTCTATATCAAAAGAAGACCTTCTCAAGTATTGTAATGATTTAGGTACAATACTTCGGGAAGGCAAAAACAGCGACATACAGCCTTTCGAACTATATGAAGAACTCCAACTTTTAAAAACGAATTCACTAGACTCTATCAACGACACGAAACAACTCATTCAGTGCATTTTAGAAAATAATTTGGAAGAAATATATCCAAATATTTATATAACAATTAGAATCATGCTCACAGTTCCCGTCAGTACAGCTTCCGCTGAGAGAAGCTGCTCAAAGTTAAAATTGATTAAGACCTACTTGAGAAGCACAATGAGTCAAGAGAGACTATCTGCATCATCAGTTCTATCAATTGAAGCTGAAATAGCGGCTAGTGTTAGCTATGACATAATCCTGAAAAAGTGCATTGAGGCCATAACTGAAAAGTTCGTCTATTTTAATTTCTATTTGTGTAATTTTTGTCATCATTTGATTAGCAATAAATCTCGTTTACTCATACATTAGTTTAACTATAATTTGGCTTATGTAATTTAATGTTTTCTTGACTGGGAAAAAAGGCCTCGCGAACCCTAATTTCGCCGGCGTCCATGCGTGGTCTAGCGCCGCCACTGGGTATAGCTAAGAGGTTCTGCATTGACTTCATACTATAGATGCAAGTACTCTAACCTATGGACACTGAGTAATCAGCAGTTCAATTTCATGACAAACATCTACCCATTCTTTATATTTGATATAGTTTCCTAACCAAACAACATCTCTGTGCTTCATCAAGATCCCTACCCTCATGAGATGCTTTGTGTTACTTCTGGCTTTTCTTCAAACTCTGTGCGAAAATGTTTTTGAAAGGACCAGATTTTAGTCCAGAAAAGACATGTAAAGAGCAGTTGAATATTGAAAGAGGCTATATAGTGTTGCTTCCGACAGTGTTAAAATCATTGGGAAGCATGTGCTAGCCCCAGAAGTCAATTTCTATAAATATAAGCATAACATTGTTGCATTTAAATATTTTCATGAATAAACAGTTGAATATGTTTGAATGCACCTTATATTACATAAAGAAATAAAACCCAATACATAGAAGTTCTTAAGAATTGTACGCTTTTAAATTTAATAGAATGTTAGCTATATAAAAAAAAGAAATATCCTAAAATATTTAATCTAAAATTGCTAAAACAATAAATATTATTACAGATCATCATATATTAAAATTAATACAGAGGTGATGCTATCTAATATTGATATTCAAATTTAAAAAATACTGATTATTTCTTGTATAGCTCATTAAAATTATTTCACAAATTACTAAAAGTAAAAAACTGAGATTTGTTTGTAAATAAATCTACAAGATTTGATTAAATAACATCTATAACACTAGCAGCTTAAAAAATCAGTGTTAAAAATATGGAATAAAATTGTTTCAAGTTTGTTTAGACTCACCAACAATTTAATTTAAGATATAAATATTTTAAGACTAAGTCAACAGTTTCAGAGAAAACAAAATATTTTAAGTTCAATAAATAAATCCCATTATAATGAAATCGATAAGCCACATTAAAAATAAGCATAATGAAATTAAAGAGATACCTCTTTTATTTTCATGTCACTCTTAACAATGCTGGGTTTTTTCCTTTTCAGAGCTTGTTTAACAGCCCAAAAAGTTATTTGTTTTTTATTCTCACTGGAAGATGATTCACTGTTGAAAATTTGAATAGTTTCAGCTGTTAAGGTAAAAATTAGTAAAATTTGATAAAAAATATAGAAAAATCATCACATTATTTAAAAGATAAAGAAAGAAAGAACAAATTATGAAGTACCTAGTATACTATTATGAAAAATTAGTCAAATTCCAAATACTTTGGAATATAAAATACTGGTCAAGAATTTCATAGTTTAAACCTATCTTCTACCTTTAAAATAAACACATACTGTAAAAACTGACGTATAAAGTGCACTTTGAGCACAAAAAATAAGATCAAAATTTATGAGTGTGCAAATTATATGCTGGGTATAAAATGATAAATTTTAAAAAAAAAGAGAGATCAGCATTAAAATATTAGACTTCTATATAGATCAGAATACTGTTTATTTAAAAAAAATGGCATACATAATTAACTTAAGGGGTTGTAGTTCTAGAAGTATACTATTTTTTCAAAAGTCATGGATAATGCCTTGAATAAATGACTCCAAAAGATAATAGCATTGCACATGTACATTTCCGGTTCCTTTGTAAAAAAAGGAGGTCCACATTAAATGGCAAATGTACCTATAAATTAAAAAATGCAATTTCAAAGTATAGGTGCATGTTACATGTTGGATTTTACTGTAATGTTATTAAATACTTTGAAATAAAAATATATGTAACAATCACATTAATCAATTATAAAATAAATTTTTTAAATTTAAACAAGAAATTTAGAATACAATAAATTTAAAATGATACAAAAATCATCTCATATATAATCAGGTAACTCTCTCTCTATTACAAAAATAACATCTGATTTTAAAAGAAAGAAACTTTAAATTTATTGATATAATCGAAAATGTAACATACCAGCATCAAGAGTGTTATCTAAATCTCTTCCAGTAAAGCCTTCAGAATATTCAGCAATATATTTAACTTCTTCTTCTGATAAGTTATTCTGTCTTATACTGAGTAGCTTGCTTAATATCTGTAAATATTGAGCAGAAAATATCTCATAAAATATCAAATATTGATACAATATTCTGTTTCTCTCATTTCACACTTAATTCAAAACCGATTATTATTTTTTCTATTTTCATCATATTTTTGAATTCTTATTTTTCAAAAATCACACATGACATTTAAAAATTTATTACAATATGATTATTTAAAATTCTAACTATATTTTTTATTATCAGAATTGACTTGTTCATGCACAAACTTACACAGTATGTACTTCTAAAAATATATTTAAAAGAACAGCAAAGAAAAATGCAGTGTTTTAGATCTATATTAAAACAATAGTTTGAAAATATAAACTTAAAAAAATGCAAATATTAAACAATTTTATTAACATAAAAAGTGACACTAAGGAGTTGTTTGAATAGGACAGAAATTAGTAAGTAAATGATATAAGTGTCATAGGAATTGAACATTTACACAGGAAATGCGATTAAAAGAGAAAATAATCAATAATGCAATGGTCCACTTCTGATGATAACTGTTATATTGGCACTGATATAAGATGTTAAATGTCTGGCCATTGACTCATAAACAGTGTGTCCGTCTGCAAGATTGTTTAGCATACATATTCCAAAAGGCAAGTAACATCAGATGTTCTAATGAAGGAATAGGACTGTCAGAGATGTCTGCTCATCAGGCCCAAATGTGTCTGCCGGGGAAAAATTTGACAATCATACTGATTAAAGACGTGTTTGGGAAACACAAAGACAAGCAATAGAAAAGTGTGTCATGTGCCACCACACATTATTCTGAAATGAAAGCCCACAGATGCATGAAACAAAAGGCAACATTAAGGAGGGTAGTAGCTCGTTGACATACAGCTATGCTGTAAGTGTCACAGATAACCAAAGATATCTGCTTATCAAATAAAATGACCCCTCTCAACTCCTGCTTACCAGGCTGTGTAGCAGATGACTATTAGGTGAGAACCCCATAACTGTCTTTGGTAATGTCTTTCTGGTCACTGAAGTTTGAAGCTAAATTTGTCACTAAAAACAATTCTACTGTAGTCTTTGAGATTTCAATTGAATGCTCCCAGCACAACTGTAAAAGTACCTAATTACATGCAATGGCCAAGAGTAGTTGGTGCAATGGTCTATGGAACTACAACTCCTTCCCCCATTCACTAAGTCACCTATACATATTCATTGCAGTTATTGGTATCCTGGTTACACATCAGACCATCAGATAATTAATAAGGACACTCTAAAACAGGGCTGATCAGATGATCACACAGTCATCACATTCTGCTATTGCTCTTATCAACTCCTAGCTTTTTGACGCTTTCTACAATGTGGTTTACCTATTCCTATCAACATCATTGAATAGCAACATTCCTCTGTTCCAAATATCAAGCCATCCAATGATTTGACCACCCTTCTCTAATAAGTCAAACTGTACCTCCTTTCTCAAATAGGATATCTGCTCCTATTATTCATGAATATTCTGGTATTGGTATCATGCATATGAGTCAATACAACCACGTTTGCATGGCATTGTCTTAGCACTGGAATGTCATCTGTTTAATACATTGTCCAGATCAGTGGTCGCCAAACCTTTTGACCTCATGGACTAGTAAATTCATAATTTAAATCCCACAGACCACTAATAGGGTTTGCTATATATATTGATTGTGAATGTTAAATATATTTATTGAAAAAATTGTGATCTAAGAATGCAACCAATGCACCTTAAAACATAACTTAACATGATAAGTTAGTATATTCTGCATTTTTCTGGGGACCAGTGAAATTTTCTCGTGAACCACCATTTTGGCAACTTCTGGTCTAGATGATCCATTGTAATACAATGGAGCTGGAGCTAGTCATTAGTCATCAAAAATTAATCATTTGCATATTATCTATCATACAGTATACCAATAAACATTTTTGTACCATTTGGATAATTCCTTGCAACATTGTTTTTTTATGTTATAGAGCAAGAGTGTCAAACTCAAAGGCTAACTTGGGCCAAATGAATAAGGTTAGCTTTGAGTGGGCTGCAAAAACAAAATAAATATTCATAGAAATGTAGGTTTATTTTGAATAATACATTACAATGAACATATATAAAAGAACAAGAAAAATTTAATGTTACTGCCTGACACTTAACATCTCTTCTCCGGTAATATCTTTCCTTTGTTGGGGGAAATTTTGTTCTCAGTGATTATTTGCAAAACTGACCCAAGGTTAGGCCAGGCCACAAATTTGACACTCTCGTTATAGAGTATATTAAACTCCTATGTAATAAAATAACAGTAAAATAGGACAGATTTTTTATTCTTTATTGAAACAATAAGCAAGGCACAAAGTTACAAGATACAGTTTTTGTGGCTTTATATAATTATACTACAAAAACCATACTTACATCCTCTCTGCTAATCATATCTGGTAACTGACAATTTATCTCTTTCACTATAGTATTGCTTCCTTTTAATACTGTATCATCATAATCAGCATTATTGACAGTGGCTACTATTACAATCTTTCCAGTCTATAAAATTTGAAAATGTAATTTAAAAACAGAGATGAAGAAAATTGTATTTAGGAATAAAATTTCATTTAGAATCTGGAGAAATATTTTAAATCAGGATTAATGTATATAAACTTAAGAATATTTTTCAAAACATAAAAATTGCTTTGCTTAATGAAGATGAAAATGCTACTTACAATACAGTTTTCAATGAAGCATGATAATACTTTTGAAATTGATCGAGATTCAGCATCAGATATTTTGGGACATAAATACTGAAAATCATCAATTAAAATTATGCATTCCTCTCTGAAAAAAAAATGAATTAGCAATCATATTACTACAGAAATTGATTTAGTATTTATCAACCCATTCCATAAAATCCAGCATATAACAAGCAGTTTTAACACAAAAATAAGATCAAAACTTACAGGTGTGCATTATACACTAAGTATTAAAACTACAACTTCAAAAATAGAAAAAGAGATGAGCATAAAAAAAATTAGACTTTGACATAGATCAGAATACTGTTAATTTAAAAGAAATGACATATGTAATGTACTTAAAGGGTTGTAGTTTTAGAAATACACTATTTTTTCAAAATCCTAGAATAATATCTTGAATAAAATGATTTCTAAATACAATAGCATTGCATACATAGATTTCAGGCTCCTTCCTAAAAACGGCGGGAGGGGGGGGAGCGTTATACAGTGAATATAACCAAGTATTAAAAAAATCAGCTTGAAAGAATAGGTGCGTATTATACACTGGATTTTATGGTAGATTACAAATATTGTTAAAAACAATACCTTTTATTCACTCTATGAAAAATTTGCTGTAATTCTTGCTGTGCTTCAGATGATGATCTGAAATTAAATGGTATACGCTTATTCATAATACATATATACCCCCAAATAGCAATTTAACAATAAAAATGCAACACTAAGGGATGACCAGAAAAAGATGCAAACTGCAGGGTAGGTGCAATTTGCCCCACATTATAAATTATCTCAAATGTATAGCAGACTACTATTTGGCAAGTATGATACAAGGGAAGGAACTGGTAAATTCATCAATAATTACAAGGTTCATATGAAGAGGAAAATCAATTAGTAGATTAGTATTATCACTGTAAAATGTGTAGGAGAAAAAACATGGTAGAAAGGTCACCACAAAAGGAAGCAGTTGTAGCAGACACACAAGTTCATGAGGAATCTGATTCTAAAGGACAGATTAATCTTTCAGGCATATCACAGCCGACGGTTCCCAACATGAGTCCATAGTGTGCTGCCTATGGCATATGTAGAAAATGATGTGCCATATTCAATGGCTAGTGCAATCAGACATCAATACACATGGATCGAAGCATTGTCCAGCAAACATTGAAAATCTTCAGTTCACTGCTGTGAAGTTGTTATAGCAAGCACAGGATACTCTAGATCCTCCTTGATCAATCAAGATCATGCAACCATGGTGCCCATTAAGAAGACTGTCATTGATTTAAAAGCACCAACACCTGAGTTTGGAAGACCTATTTGCAAAGCAAAACATCTTCTCTGACAAATCTTACTTTCTGTAAGTAGTCCATATCAACAAATGTCTGTACAGACATATTTGTTAAAACCAATTATATCAAGTTTTCTAGAATTATAAAACTGAATCACTTACTCAAACTTACTTAATTTAACTTACTCAATTTAAGTTGCACTATTTTTCCAGTGTTATTGCTACTGAAAAAATCAGGTCCAGCTTAGAATCAAAGATAAAACATTTGTTGGGTGGAGGAAATTGAGTTTTCAACCCTTTCAAAAGGAAAAATGTAACCCTCCATTCTGGCCACTTGCATCAATGACTTATTCCATTCCACAGTTTATTTCCAGTATTCAGTCTATCCTAAACCTTGTTGTCTGCTTGTATTTAAGAAATTTTTTTTGTATATGCTTTCTTTTAATCACATAAACATTAAAGAAATCAGTAGTAGTATCAAGACAAGTTCACTATGACACAAGTATGAAAAAGAAGGCAATTTTATATACAGAAAAAAAAATGAAAACAGCAGTGGCCACATAAAATTTGATATGGATAAAACAAATATATGTCAATGACATTAGCAAAATTATTTAACTTTTGCTTGTAAATGTTCAAAAGTCTTTAATAATTCTTTTACACTCATCTATAATACATACTTTAAAAAAAAAATGTTGCATAACAAATGCTTTGGATAGTAAGGAAGATGATACAATCACCAATTCCAAATTTAGCAGTGGCAATGGGAGTGAAGAATGGTTTTCGAAAAATGCTTGGATGGCTTGGAAGATGGCATCGTGTGGGGTAATGATGATGCCTACACCAATTCCATAGTCAACTGTGGCAATGGGAATGATGATTCATTTTTGAAACATGATACTGACAGTTAGAGTAATTATAGGTTCATGAATGCATTTTAAAGTTTTTAATACTAGTAAAATAAAAATTAATTATTAACTTATTATTTCTTACTAAAAAACTTTTTACTTCTTAAGTATTGGATATTGATGAACCTTTCACACAATTTTTTTTATTTTTCTCAAAAACGTGTGTAGAGAATTGGGGGTGCAGCTTAGAATCGATGGTGGCTGAGATTTGAGTAAATACAGTGTATTTCTAGATATTTGTTGATATTGACTAACTACAGATAATATTATTGTATATGATGCTCAAAAGATTGTGGTCAATTTATTCTCTGTATTACAAGTAAATTGATAATGGTTCTGAAATACAAAAAGTAAATGCAATTTTGTATAAATACAATTAAACAAGTTTATGTGAGACAAAGCCCTGTGCAGGAAAGGATAGAAAAATATTTTTTAATAGCATATGGAATTTTATTTTACAAAACAATAATAAGTAAATAAATCTTATTGGACATTACTTTGCATTTAAACAAATGCTCAGAATTAAGTTTTAAGCTCCTAGAGTTAATATGCTTTGCAGTTTCTCAAATCTATTTGGATGACCTTGGTATTCCCTGTAACTAAGCATTTCACCCCAGCAAAATAATTAAATTTATTTTATGTAGGTTACTGGTTACTATGTAAGTGATGCTATAAAATTGTTTTTGTTGATAGTTACAAGAGAGGGATATCTGACGGATGATTTGACGGATGATTTTGTAACCAGGAATCTAGAATGCATCAGCATTCTTCTATCCTCTATCTGGGACTCTGATTTTCTTGGTTTTGGAAACTTGGGCTTGAAGAGAGGGGCGTGACTTCGGAGGAGGAGGTCCAATGGCAGTGCAGGAGGCGTTGGCTATGGAGCGATCGTTGATTGGAGGATGGCAGTGAGCTTTTAATATTGAAATCATGTACTTTGAAATAGAAAGTGACGTTAAATTTAAAAGAGAAATTCGATTATTTTGAGAGAATTTTAAAAAGTTAAGGAGAAAATAAAAGTTACAGTTAAGAATAATAGGGAAATTTAAATATTGTTCATTATAGCTTCTGCCAGAAGGCAGGTTTTTTTCTTCGTCGGAATTTGCTGTTTTAAATTTAGAGAGAAGGTCGAGAATTTTGGGGGTTTTCTTTACGAGGTTTGAGATAGTATTAAAAAGTTCCAAAACTTGGGAAAAATCTGAACTGTTATTATCTTGGGTAAGGAATCCGCTGGAAGAGTCTTCCTTTTATTTGCAGTTAGGTTTTCGGTTTCAGAGGGGATCTGATTGGGGATTTCTCCGCTAACAACGTTAGCGAGAAGGAAATTCCCTCTTTTGTCCATTTGCTTGAAAAATTTTTTCTTTTAATCGGGTCGGAAAAGGCAGTGCCTTTTTTTGGGTTAGGGAATTTGGGACATTTAGTGTAACATGCCGAGTGACCAAAGTCCTGGCAGTTGATACAAAATGGGTTTTCTTGTCGTTCTTTGATGTGACAATTTCGTGTGGCATGGTCTTTACCGCATTTAAGGCATCTTGGTTTCATAAAGCAATTCGCGGCAGTATGGTAGAAGTTATTGCAGTTGAAGCATTGGGTTATTCCTCTAACGAGGTAACCTTCTACTTTCACCTGCAAATAACCCAACTTTTTGATGTCAAAAATTTTACTATTTAAATCGTTTCTTGGTAAAGTAATTAGGAAATATGGGAGGGATTTTTTAGTTCTTTTGGAGATTAGTTGCGTGCAGCTATCTATATTGAATCCGATTAAGTTTAAGTCATTAGTGATATCAGTAATTAAAGCAGAATTAGGGAGGCCTTTAATAACGCCTTTAATTGGTTTATCTTTTTGGCGTTTGAGAATGTAAAATTCGAAATCTTTATCCGTTTCTAAAAAGTGTTTAAGTTTTCTGTATTCTTCATGGTTGGTGGAGAACATTTTTACTACATCATTAACAATTCTATTACGTAAATTAGGGAATTTTTCTGAAATGCATTTTATTTGCTCTCTGAAATTCTTTTTGATTTTAAGCATTATAGGGTGAGGGGGAATCTTGGGTGTAACTACTTCGGTAGTTACTGTTTCAATCGAAGGAGGATGCTCGACATCCTGTTCAAGATCGGAGAAACTATTGTTAGTTTCTATGGGGTCCTGGGTAGAGGTAGGAGAGATCGGTCTGGCCGTCTTCTTGGGAAAGATAAACTCTTCCGTAGAATCCTTACCTTTCTGTTTACGTTTTTTGCTGAATTTTTTCTTAGATTTGCTATTGATTTTAATTTTATTTTCAATCTTATTTTCAATAACAGGAGGGGAGGGAACAAAATTATTTTCCTCTTCTACCGAGGTAGAGGGAATCTTATGGTCCTGGCAGTCAGAGATAGTACATGGTGGGAGGGTTTTAAACTCACTTACCATCTCCTCCTTTCTCCTGATCATGGCCTGTTTGCCGGAAATGTACATGTCCATGAATGAATTTCCGGGGCTGGGAGAACGTCCGTCCATCCCGTGAATTGATAAGTGAAGAGCTGAGATACCTGTGACAGTATCTCTAAGTTTCTCGCAAACGGAAACTTGGTCAAATTTTGTCGGCGAAAGTTCCATATAATCGCTTGATTCGCTCATGATGATTCGTGAGGTCGTGGAGCTCGCAGGTGCGTGGTCTCCGTAGAGGGATATCTGATATGTTCTATTTTTAATTTTTTTTTTGTTTAGTAAACTAAATATTTATTTAAAAAATAGGGGTTTTATAAAACATTCTGTGATTGATTACAATATATATCATACTTATTAATATTAGGTTTAATTACTAGAGCAATATACATGTGCAAAAAAATATATATACAAAAAATCAAAGCAAAGGATCATTTAAGTCTAAAATAAAATATAAAAGGATATAAAAAAATTAAAATACATACATAATTAGAAACAAATATTTATGATGAAAAGTTATAAATGAAACTGAAGTAAGGATCAGGGAAAAGGTCCAAAATATTTATATTCCATTTCTTTTCCATTAAAAACAATAAAGCCTAATGAAGAGAAATTATCAAGTATTATCTATTAACCTATTACCTATCTTGATACAATTAATTTATACAATGTTAGAGAATTGTTTATTAAAATACAACAAGACTTTCAACTGGATATTTGTATATTGTAACCTCTACAGCTTTTGGCATTTCAGTATACAACAACTTATTTTCATATATTAATTTGAAAACATTTGTTCTCATTAAATGGTTGTTCACGATATATTTTATAAGAATAATTTTATCTAAAAATGAAATGATAAAAAAATGTCAACAATAAGTAAGAAAACATTAAAACAAATAAAAAACAATAATTATAATTTAATGTATATTTGAAATTGAAAACAAATTTTCTTACTTGGCATATAAGCTAGTCCATTTAATTTCTTCAATATATTCACTGTATTCATTCTGAATTATTTCTAACATTAAGGTTTTACCAATTCCAGGAGGTCCTAATAGCATAAGTACTAATTGCATAGTGCCAGCTTTTGGAAGAAAGAAAAAAATCAGTTCCATGTTAAAACCAGAAAAAAAAAGTTAACTAAAAATTTTCCAGTCATTTAAAAAGTAAACTTCACATGCGAATTTCCCTTTATATCATAAAAAGTTTTTTAAAAAAAAAAAAATTAAACTAAAACATATTTCATAATTTAAACAAATTTTATTAAAACTCATTTGCAAATAATCTATGCAGTCCAAATATTCGTTTTTCAAATAAAAAAGTTTCAATGATTAATTTTTGTAGTTAAACAGATACGTAATAGAGCATAGTAAAGAATAAATGCAGAAATTTACATTCAAACACAAATAACATCAACTTGATGTGCATAAATATATTACTCATATACAGACAAAAATGTATATACAACCTTTATATAAAGTTACATACAACCTACAAATTTTAACTGAAATCACTCAAGTGTTTAAAAATAGCATTACCAACATTTTTTTTTTTTTTATTGAAAGGAATATGGAAAAAGAATATAATGGGAGAAATTTTACAAGTGGTACAACAACATAACCTAGTAACAAAATTATCTGTTGTAAATTAAAATGTTTTTTTATAATATAAAATGAGTCAGTTTTGAAATTTTTCAGTCTAATAAGATATGTCATCTTATTTCAAGCCAAATATTATATATGAATTCATGCGATTTCTGTCCTTGGGATCATATCCGATGAATAGGGTGATCAATGCAAAATGCACCAGGATAATGATTTTGGTATTAATACACAATAATTCAGGTTCCAAATTCACTGTTAATGAAATAAAAAGTGAAGGAGTACTGTCCTGCTTGAATCAATATTCACAGATGTTCTTACCCAGATTACGAATTTAGGAGGAAAACTACTGTCTCAAGTTTACGTCATAGGCATCAGCTATAAATGTTGACTCAAAGGAAATTTGTCTGATAATTTTTTATCCAAAAGAAGCCCAAACTATTACCATTTTTGGATGCAATGGTTTTAACATTCGACTAATTCAGGGTTAAAAGATCTCAAAAATTCATAATTCTACCTTTTCACCAGGCCAAATAAAAAAATAGGTTTCATTAGAGGAGCATTACTTTTTGTAGCCTGATTCTCCAGTAACAATTATATCCAAAAGCTCATTGGCAAAGTCCTGTCACAGAGTATTTTAGACATCTGGAATGAACAGTAAAGTTTGGATCTTGTTCTTCTAAAGGAAGATATTTTGGTACAGCACTCTGACATTCAATAGACTTGGCAGTTAACAAGTGGAAGTGCTTAGCTCTTCTGCTAGAATTGTTTGTGCTATAATCATCCCTTATGTTCAAATTTTTACCTATATGTTAGGCTTTTTCTCTTCATATAATTTTAATACAAGGGTCAGGAAATCAGGGCTCACTTGGCTATACTGTATCTGGTTTTCAACATGTAGCATTTATATTACATGCATATCTTGATCTTTTTAGAATAAGTATGAACTTTCTTTTGCCATGAATTTTTAAAAAACCTCTTACCTTATTTCAATTATACATTAACTTTCACTATAAAAAATGTATTGTTAAACACTAAGCTGTTATATTTTTTTCAAACATTTCTAAAAATTTAGGCAGCTATTTTCATTGGATATTTATCATTTTCTATAGAGAAAAATATTAATATATTTCATATTAGAAACTTTATGCAAACAAAAATTTAAAAAAAAATGACAAATGGAAATTTTCAAAAAAAAAAAAAAAAATGCACTGACCTTTATTGATTCCCTTTGAACAATCAATTCCCAAAAATAGATTTATAAATAATTTAAGCTGCTTCTGTTCTTTTTTCAAACCACCAACTTGAGGTAAATATTGAAAGGTAGATGTCTTTTCACTTTCATCAAGTTGAATAGTTATACAAGTTTTATGAAATGTAGTAAAAAATACAGGCATCTGAAATTCAGAACATTGATTTTCTGCATCACACAAAATGATAGAATTATCACAAAAAGAATCTTTTGTTTCACTGATGTTCATGGAAGAAAACATTGATTCCAAATTTGAAGATGATTGATCTACTTTTCTGTTTAAAAAACTCTTATTACTGTCATAAGGTAATACTTTTTCAGTACTTGATTTATTTAATGAAACACTAGGATCACAACAATAGCTTGCAGAGTTACACCAACTGTCGGTTATATCTAAATTACTAATACTTTGAAGATTGGGCTCTTCACTAGATATTTTTGTAATACAAAATTCAGGTAAATACCCTTCTTTTATCTTCAAACCAGCATAGAAAAAATGCTTCTCCACTATAAAAAAGAGCATTGGATATTATTAGTAATAACTCCTTTATTTCACTATCTTGTTTACATAATTTAAATTTAAAATAAGTACCCTTTTAACCAGTTTTTAAATAGCTATATGATTGAATTATATGCATTACACAGTCTAAACTCAGGAAAAAAATAAAAATAAAATTGAACACACAAACTATTTGGCAGAAATAATATTAACATATACACCTTAATCATGCTTTCTGTTCAGAACAATTTCATTGAAAAAGAACAAAAAAAAAAGAGAGATATATATATATATATCAAATATGAAATAGACACATGGAAACAAAAGTTGTATAATTTATTTATTAGGTGTACAACTTTGCTTCCGCCGTTTTTTTCCGAAATTCGAGGCTTTATTGTAAAAAACTGATTATACATTTGATTTAATAATTGTGTTCGATAACGATCGCCCGTGATTGTTTCAGTCAGTTTTAACAACTCATAATACACTATGCTGAGCTGGTCCCACCAAATGCCATGCTGGTCTTCGACGTCAAAATCACCGTTCTTGAAGCGTTGAAACCACTCTCGGCATGTTCTTTCACTAATAGCAGCCTCACCATAGGTATTTGAGAGCATTCGATGAGCCTCAGCCACAGATTTCTTCATATTAAAGCAGAAAATTAAAATCTCCCTCAAATGATGAGAATTTGGCTCGTAAGCTGACATGTTTAATCGAGAATAATTTTATGATGCAGACACAAATCAACTAATATTTCGATGGGGTTATGTTTACAAATACCTAAGCTTATATTGTATGACATCTATGATCTATTTATTTCAACTACCACTTACCGCTACAGCCATCTATTGCAAAATGGTGGAAGCAAAGTTGTACACCTAATATATTCTTCCTAAAATAACTACAGTATTTATTTGAATCTAAGCCACCATTGATTCTAAATCTCAACCCAAATAAAAAAAAACAGGTTTTTATGCAATGAAGAGTTTTTACAACATTTTTAATGCACTGAAAATAGATTGTATGATTTACAGTGTCAGGTATTATTATTGTCAATATTATTTCTGGTATGCTTGAACAAATTTTGGCTGTTGCCTTGCTAACAGAAAAGTACCATACATTTCCAAACATAAGCAGATCTGGGTATTAGCCAAGAGTATGTGTTTTTCAAAAATTATCCAGAAATCACAAAACCCATATATAATGCATGTAAGATGAATTTTAAACATATCATCCTGTTTGTAGAAAATTAAAATAACAGTATAGATGTTCAACCTTTCTCTGTTAATAACAAGTTTGAGAGTGAAAAAATAACATCTTAAATTAGGAAAGTGTCAAAATAAAAAAGAAGGAGCATGTGGTCATCCATCTATGTTTCATGTTCTGGAGAAAACACACTCATTGTATGCCCATATGCAATCTGGTATCCCAACGAGTGAATTGAGTTTTGTGAACCATATAGTAACTTTTATTCTGACCAGTGGCGTAACGTACACCCCCGCATCGCGGGGGCCCAGGGTTCTAAGGGGCCCAAAACCTGACTGATGCAAGTGTCTACCCTTTGTAAAATTCAACGTGGGGGCCCCAAACCTGACTTTGCAGGGGCCCAAATGTTCTTCATTTTACGCCACTGATTCTGACAGTAACATTGAAGAATTTATGTAACTTTTTTTTTTAATCAAGGTTACATTCAAAACATCTAAAAAAATATGTAATTAAAATAGTTTGCACATACCTAATAGAAATTTTTTTTTAAAGTGTCTCTTAAACTACCCCTCCCCCACCTCCAAAGAATTAATAGAATCAAAATTAAACTGACCATTATTTTTTTTAACTAGTAACTATAAAAAAAACTTTTTAAACTTCTTATAAATGTCTACAAATTTGAAATTAAGTTTTTTTGTCCAGTTAATTACAAGACAAGTATTACTGAAATTGGCAATTTATTTTTAAGTATCTGGATAAGAAGAAAAAATCTTCAAGTAAAGGGTGGTTTAAAGTGCTTCATTGATTGAATTTTTAAGATTATATACAAAAAGAAGCAACATAAGAACTAAAAATGGATGATTGTTTACTAACATCACACTCTGAAATAGCTCAAGGTCCTCATAGTTATGAGAAACAATCAAGTGATAAGGACAACACCCAAGCTGATATCCCATTTTCTTAACTTCCAAACCAAACCAACACATGAGGACTTTCAGTCTCAACACATGTAATGTACATTAGTCCCCCTACAGTATGGGTCTTCAGTGACATCAGAATTCGAACTTATAACTCAACAAAAGCAATGCAGACCACAAGTTTGCAACAATATGCACTTGGATACTGTATCACAATTGAAAACGAAATAAAACAATTAAGTTTAACATAAAATTATTACATTGCTATATTACTGTAATGGGATAATGAACAATATTTTATTTCAAATCCTTCAAAATAAATAAATAAAATTTGGTACTTTTCAGTAAGAGCCATACTATTTCTTTAAAAATTAGCACATTTGAAAACATTTCTTTCAAAACGGATTCTCAATGCAAGTTAATGGGGGGATTTAACACCAAAACCTATGACTCTCAGTTGCAAGTTAAAATTTAACATTATAACAAGACAATGATAAATTAGAATTAATCTCAAAAAAAAAAACCTGAATCAAACTTGCAACATCAAAATTCTCAGAAAATGCATCCACATACCAAAAAAATCACTCAGTAGTAGATTTAACAAAATAGTACTGTTAAAGCTTTACCTAAATTTGATATGGTACCACACATATAAAACTACATTTTTCAATCAAAAATGTTTGAATATACTTTTAATGCTCTCACCTTACAGCTTATTGTAAGCGTTAAAGAAAAAGTTAAATTTGAAGAAGTTTCAAACTATTACATTTCATTAAAAAGGTTAATAATATTAATATTTTCTTACTTAGTGCAATTAGGATATTTTGTTTCAAATCCTCATCTGCAGTTATCTTGGCATCAAAACTAATAGTAACTTCAGTAGCTTTCTTAATTTTCTCAGTATAAGGGTGAAGAGATACCAACTCATCTTGTTTAAATCCCAGATTTACTTTTGGAAACAAAATTGTTGACCTTTTGATGGATTTTAATGGAACTAGTACACATAATGCAGAGTTTTGCATGCCTTTTATAAAAACATATTTTAGATACTTGTAATCTTCAAAAACTGATGGATGAATGAAGATAATATTTCTTGAAAAAATGCGCTTGGATTCTAAAACAAACAAGCAATTTAAAAAATTTTATTAATAAAAATATATGATAAAACTTGTACTTAATATTAAGATAAAATTATTATACCAAATAAGAAATGAAAAAGTGAATCAATAGCAATATTATGGCATAAGCATTTTGAATAAATAAATTTCAAGCAATGAAAACATACATACCAACATGTTTATCATCATATATTACAGTAAAATGCTGTGGGATCACTTGATCAGTGTTCTGTAATTTATTGACTAAAAGGGATTCATCTGTAACCTCACTTGTATTTGATAAATCAGAACTATCAGAAAATGGAATTCTTTTCTTTTTTCCTTTTTTTGGTTTCATTTCTAAATTGTTTTCATGAAATTAAAAAAAGAGAGTAATACATAAATATAACCCAAGAACTGACAAATATTTATTTTGCACATTAATTACATAAATAACGTAGATAAAAAAATTCCATAAAAGCTGCATTCATTAACTAAATTTAATGTAGTTTAAAATAAAGCCAAGATTCAACCCAGCCTTCTTATTTATGATGCATTACTTTGTTTCCATTCATAAAATTTCACTAAATATAATCATAATTCTGGAAATACCACTCTAAGGAGAGGTTTTTAGATTTAATCTGATCTTCATATAAGACATCAATTGGAATCAGGTCCAAAGTCTTGGTTTCAATAAGATTATGATCCAAAAAATTTGAATCATCAAATGTTATTCTCGGACATATTCTCTGAGAAATTGGAAATATCAAAATATTTGTCAATTGGCAAGAGCAGCAAAACTACGTTATGTCAAGTTGATCATCCATGTCTATATGCAAAGGCTTACCACCATACACACACATTATAATTACTCATTTAGTTGAAAGGCAGCAGTTGGCCAGGTCAGTTTGTGCCTAGGTTTGTGAGATGGTGAATCATTGATTTGTTACAGATTACTATTTGTACGAGTATTTGACAATGCATACTATAATCTGTCTACTTAAAATGCTTGCAGGTGCAAACTATTTTTGTAAACGAGTTTAGAGTCTCATTAAGTCTTGACATCACTGATGAAATGTGCGAGTATGTTATTTTCAGAAAACATGTTTATAACTAGTGTAAAAAAAGATTTTACAATGAGCTTATGATTAAAGTGTAGTATAGGGGGTGGGGACTTGGTGATGTAAATTTCTTTTGGCAATTTTCTTGGCCAGAATGAATTCGTTATCTCACCATGACATCGAGATAAAAATCGTCAAATCCAAAAGGTGCTCCTTAATCAGGGGCGTAGCTACCGCCGTATCAATGATACAAGGCCCCAACATATATGAGGAAAAAATCGTTTATATATTAAGGGGCCCCCAAAAAGGGTGTACAAGAAATTTTGATACAGTCCACTCAGGGGGGACTAGTGTCCTTAATCTACACTTTAGCCTGAGTGGTTTAAAAAAAGACATTTCAGTTTTCATAGATGAATCACTATAAAAATTTTGAATAATTCTATACCATTAATATTAACACATTAAATTAAATTCAAGTTTATAAAAAAGGCTTCAATGCACTGTATGCCAAACTGTCAAAGCAGGTTTTCCTTGGTGCAGATGGTGATTTGGGTTGTGTTAAGTAATTCATCATAGAATTTAAAATTAGCAAGAAATTCATAATATAACTTTAAAAATTATCCTTAAATGTCTTATATTTATTACTATATAAAGCACAAATTTGAAAAAAACCTTTCAAATACAGTTGACACTCTATGTATGTAATCACTATGTGCTCTCTATTATATAGTTTTATGTTTCTTTTACTTAATATTTTAATATACAGCAATAAAAAAGTTTTGAGTATATAAGCAAGGATTTTGTAATGCAATTTAAATGTAGTTATTTATGCAAATTAACTGAAAGTTTTTTTTTTTTTCAAATCTTTGCTAAATTATAAGTTGATGGATAAATACTCAAATATTTAGTACAAGCACATGTAATAAATTATTTTTAAGTATTAATTTAGAGCTATACATGCATACATATACAATCAAACCTCTATATTGTGAATTTTTCTATATAGCAAACTTTTTCCTGGAACCTTGAACATTTCACGATTTTCTTCGTAAAATAACCTCTCTATAGTGAAGTGCTTTTGCTATATAATGAAATTTTTCTTTTGTGATTCAATTTTTTCTCTCCCTATTTTTAAAGTATTTCTGAACATTTCAAGTTATTCTCTCTTTAACTCCTTTTATGGTGTGGTAATAAATCTTGAACTGGTTTTATTAGATCCTAACTCGCCAAGAGCAATAGAGTTCTAGACGTTTTATCCAAGAAGACCTGTATCTGCCCTTTGTTCAGTTCACTGAAAACATCTTCGATATCCCCTTTCACACTTCGTGGAGTTGTCCCATGTTTAGTTATAAAATTATGTATGTTTAATATTACTTGTATGCTAAAATTATTTTCTTAATATTGAAAATACGACACATTCGACATTGTTTTTTCTTTTTTGATGGGTAAGATATATAAAATAAACATGTATTAATTTTAAGAAATATATGCTTATGAATTTAAAAAAAACGTTTTATGTGGTTTATAAAGTATATTAAAAGATGTATCGCTATACAACGAATTTTTCATGTAACGAACTTTTTTCCGGGATTTAGCTTCGTTATATAGAGGTCCAACTGTATATGTATGTATGCATATATATATATATATATACGGTACTTACGTATTATTGCAACAATCACCAACTCTATTAATAATTCGCCAGGTTGGCAACTCCGATTTCCTATGTATTGTAGGCAATGCGAAACAACGTAAGTACTCTCATTTATTGATTTGGCGAGAAAACACTTGGCGCGAGAGGAGCCCGATTCGACAAATCAACCAAAAAAAGCACATGTTTACCAACTAAGCGCATACGACACATAGGAAATAAGGTTTGCTAACTTGGCAAATTATTCATAGAATGGCGATAATATTTAAGTACCAAGTAACTATTACATATTAGCACATCAACACAAACTAGAATAAAACAAAAATTATATTTAAAAAATTGAGACTATCACAAATGTAATAGGTGTACCAGAATTACGAAAAAAGTGTATTAAATAAAAAATACCGAGATAAAGCTCAAGTTGTCTGCAGTATAGTTGTAGGAATTTTTTTTAGTACTAAGGCGATGCACGTGTGTTATTGTTTATAGTGTTGTTGATTGATTGATTGAGATTGAATAGGGATGAGGAGCAAAAGGAACAAATAAAACCAGACATAATTATTTTTTTAAAAAAAAACGAATTTATTTCTAAGAAGCGGAAAAAAGTTAATTAATTGCAGCATTGACAATTACAAAAAAAAATTTTTTTAGGGGGCAAAACAGAAAAAAATTTATACCTTCGATGGCAATGCAAAAAAAATAATTCTACATGGCAAAACAGAAATGAAGAATTTGAAGAAATATAATAGCGAAAAAAGAAGTAAGAAATTTAAATAATTTGTAAAATAAAACGAAAGAAAAATATTTAGGCTACTAGATGGAAAAAAGTAAAGGAAGTTGTACAACTTCTGTTGTAACATTACAGTTGTAAAGTTAAGGAATTCGAGAACACACACACTGCTACACGCCATGACATAGAGTCATAAAGCACCCTGATGGTTTCCTGCGGTATTTCTTGCCAAATTTGCTACAATTGTCGGGCCAGATCATCAACATTGCCTGGTAGATGCAGTCACCTTCCCGTTATATCTCAGACATGTTCGATTGGAGAGGGATCTGGCTGGCCAAGGAAGTATTTGATAAGCTGTAAGACAGTTCATAGCAATACGTGTGGTATAAGATTTGGTATTATCTTGCTGAAAAATAAGGCCAGGGTACTGTAAAAAGAATGGCAGCAAAACAGTTCTCAGAATACCGTCGACATACCGATGTGCTGCAAGTGTGCCTCTAATGACGACAAAAAGGGTCCGGCTTCAAAAGAAATGGCACCTCAGACCATAACTCCTTGTTGAGGGCCTGTGTGGCGTACAATAGTGAAAGCAGGATTGATACGCTGCCCTGGGCGTCTCCAGACGTCTTCGATTATCGTCAGGACACAGATGGAAGCAGGATTCGTCGCCTAACACTATACGTCCTCAGTCAGCATGATTCCAACCTGATCGAGCCAAGAACCATTGTAATCTGGCTCGACAGTGTGCAGGTAGGTGTGAGTGGCAAGTGGTGTAGCGGTTGATATGCGAGCGTAAATTTTGCTCTATCAGCCGTCTGTGAATGGTCATGGTGGACACTCGTGTGCGGATCGAACGTCTAATGGTTGATAACGATGAATCAGCACTGTGACAGCTGATCTGACAATCAATCTGTTCTCCTGAGGCCCTAGGTCAACCGCTATCATCATGACGCTGAAATCTGTCATTGTCCACCCATTCTTGCCAGCATCGCTTCAACCCATATGACGAGCGATTCGCCCAACCTCCCTCTTTCAAACTCTGACAGTTACTCGTAATGAGCTTGAATCCTGCGGCGAGGCATTTCTTCAATTGTTCAAAGGTATCCTAAATCGTAATGCAATAAAAATTTGCATCAGATTGAGAATCGCTTCTTATAGATATCTGCTGAGTGCGCAGATCCGATGCGCTGTAACTCCCGCTATTCATTCGTTCGACACCAAGTTTTAATCATTTTATATATTCAGATGAGAAATGTCTTTGCATACAATGGATCAACTCCTTCTTGGTGCGTCATTTTTTTTGTTATAGAGTGTATTTAACAGATTTATTTACTAAATTTAATGAGGTTAATTTCTAGCTACAAGGCAACTACATTAATTTTATTAAAGCAAAGGCCATAGTCGCGCGCGTGTTTATAATATTATTTATTTTTATCATAATAGGGCTTCGCAAATTTTCCCAGTTTCTCAATTTGCCAGGTTTACATTTAAATACCCTCTCTTCATATTTTGCAACTACGTTTGAGATTGCTTTGACTATGGCAATGCAACAGTAGGAAATCGATGTATATGGTCAAAATAAAAAAAAAAAAGATTACAAGATGAACTGATCGGAATAGGCGCTTCCGAAGATCTTAAAACTAAAGTTTAAAAACGGGCGGCATCAATCTTTGCTTGAAAAAATATAGTGATTTATCCCGAATTATGAAATATCTTGAGAAAGATTTTTAATTACTTTTCCTAGAATTTCAGCGTGGTTGCCGATCTCGGGGGAAAAAGGCTGGACATTATTTACCTAGAACAGGGATGGCAAACCCGTGCCATCGATGGCCCACGACGCCATATTTTGGGCACACCACCGATCAAAAAGGTTTGCATTTGAATTCAAAACAACAAAGTTCAATATGAAGTATTGCGCGAGAAACGTGAATGATCGGTGGTAGTTTTCATCGAGATTTTCTCAGTTCAAAGAATTATCGGAAATGCTCAAGTTTTTTATGTACCTAGATGATGTGGCTTCATTTAATAAACTGAATTTGTCGCAATTCTATTGGATGCAAATAGAAAAATTTAAAATTCAACTAATTGATTTCCAGTCTAGTTCAATATGGATCCAAAATTTGTTGAAAGGAGAAAGTTGGAATTGGTTAAAACAAAAAGATTAACAAGCAATGTATTAAAAATACTAGTAATGAAATTTTGGAAACATGGAATTCGATTCCAGATATGTTTAGCTGTTTGAAAAAACTGGCGTATGCTATTTTAATCATATTTTCATCTACCTATGCCTGCGAGTCATTATTTTCAGAGATGAATAACATTTAAGTCTCACTTAGAAACCGTTTGTAAGATGACTTCAAGGCAGCTGGCATTCTGTGTGATAAGAGTAACATCTTGCTTTCCTAATACAAGCTATTTGTCTCTCTCTCTCATCTAATCTACCGCAACAGAGTCCACACTAATGTTGCTTTAATTTAAATTGCACGTATAAGTAAAAAATTTACTATTATAGTGTGCAAAATGTATTTTTCGTTGTAATTAAAGAGTTTTGAGTATTTAGTTTTATTATTTTCTCAATAATCACAAGTCAAAATTATTTGACGCGGCACACACACGTCGATACTACCTTAAACATTTTTTAAAGAAAAAATGGCATGATCCAAAAAGGTTAGCCACCCCTGACCCTAGGAGATTTATGCTTAAACCTGACAAGATTGAAGCCAAATGTTGAAAATTTGTTATTAATTATTCATCCTTTCCATTAAAAGCATTTGCTTGTTGCTCAGTTACTTTATGTATTAATTAAAATGTGTTTTTCTTAAGTTTTATACACCATACTTTATTACAGTTAGAATCTTTTAAAGTAAATAGCTCTGTATCAGCTGTCAAAAAGGCATTTTAGTTGATAAATTCGCAAAACTTTAATATTAGATAAGTAGGGGTCTACCCCAAACCAAAAAAACATGTCAAGGGGTCTATGAGACAAAAACGTTTGGGAACCTCTGCTCTAAAACGACATAAACAGCACTTAACTCCAATCTCAATGTTCAGCAGCCTACTTTCTTTGGGCTGCATGGCGTCAACAAATACACACCATTGGCCTGCACTCATACAGACCATCCACATGAAACTCATTTTGGATTGTTTGGCTCGAGACCCTTCGTCCTGTTGCCAAAAGAAACTGCCTTTGAATTTGTATCCCATTGGTTGTTTACAGGATATATTGGTCATTATTTGCTGCGGTAACCCGTGGATGACGTCGAACAAGCCCTATTCCTTAGAATCGATTCCACTGATACTTATTGCCACTCCAACAGTGTCCACTACAGTTCTTTTTGTTTGTTCGGATTCCAGTCTCCTAATACACCAAGCCATGGATTCCGGAAGATTACATTGTCGTGACATTTTCCAGTCCCCTTTTCTAAAAAGAGCTGAAAGGTTGAATTTCACAACTGAGACAACAAAAAACAACTTCTACAAAATCATGATTTCTGCACTTATTTTTTGGTTTTGTCCTCATGTACATTGATTTGCATATTAAGCTTTCTTCTTCTGTTTTGTTTTAAGTTAGCTATCAGAAGAAATATTTGCGTAATTTCCTTAAATCCAAGTGCTACCCTAATTTTTTTGAGCAGTGTATATATCGATATTATAACTTATTTGTACATGCATGGCTATGTTAACTATTTGCATACCTTGTCAAAGCCTGCACATAATGTAAAAGTTATGCCCATTGGATGCTCACTTCATGGTGTTTCATTTTGTATGTATAGCAGTAAATAAACTACTTTTCCATTATCATGTTTTCTATTACAAGTAGCTGACTTATAGGCTCATATCACTCTATAACTTTCTTGTTTTTAATAGAATCTTGTGGTCTTCACTATATTTTCTCAGCCATAACTTTCAAATAAGAATATTTTACATCTTATGTTCCTTTAGTTATGAAATACTTTTCTAAAATTGCTGTAAATTAAATGGATTTTTTCTTAGAATTCTAGCACTCTCCAGGTCTAAAATTTAGTAATCTTATTGCTCTCAAATTACACAAACATCAATTACATTGAAGAGTTACTTTTGCTAGCTCCCGACATACTTGTAACATTTTTATTGTCCTCTTGTGTGAACAACTGTAATACACTTCTAGTATTCTTTGCCTATTTTGTTCCTTTATAACATATGTAAAATTATATGCTTTAGCAAAAGTCTCATCTCTGCTTTCTAGCCATTCCCAATAAGGATTATGAAACATTTTTTTATGTAATACTGCACTTCTAAATATTTTTGTGGAAGTCCATTTTTGCCCATTTCATTTTTCAATTATTTATGAACAAAATGCAATTAATGCTTATCATAATTTAAATGCAAAACAAATACTTACAGCATGCCAAATAGAATGGATTACAAAATTGTATTTCAGAGAGCAAATTTTAATTTGTACTTTAAAGCTTAAATTCATTGACTCTCGAAATAATGACTTAATGATAAATTGTACATTCTAATAATTATCTAAACATTCAAACTTATGCTACATGAAAATAAATTAAAAAGGTGTTTTAATATTTTTCTGTTTCAATTTAGCATTATAAATTTACTTTTAAATGGTAATATAAATATTATTTTTATACACTTTTATATGAAAGTTTATTTTCTTAAAGTATGCCAAATTGAAAAATATAAAAACTTCAAATTCCTCCCCCCCCAATTTTGATCCGCACTATAGAAATAAATCCATTCTTTCATTTACAGCTTTCAACTGAACAATATTCATAATTTAATTTATAAACATACAGCAGGTTTATTACTTATACATGTTTCCAAAAATAAAACAAAATTATATGTTTAAGAAAAACTCATGTTTTAAACATTAAAACACTTTATTTACATGTATATACAATTTTTCAAATTATGTACATGAGATACATGTCAAAGAAATCACAAACATACTAAGATAACTTTACAGAACAGCACAAGTCAAGGGCATACAATGAGAAAAAAATACATTAAGTAACTTGGAAAACATTGTAAGATGAAAGGACATTTATTTTCATGAGAGGGCGGGGTGGGTTTTATTTAAAAGGTTGTATGGGTTTTAAGGACCCATCATTGCAAAATAAACTTTATTCTGAATTTTTAAAAATATGTTGTTTATGAAAAGAAACTGAAATTTAAATTGTACACTATAAAAAACTTCTGCTCAAGTATAAATTTTTTTATACTTACCCAAAAATAAAACATTAGGGAAAAAAATGTATACAAAATGGGAAAGAATATAGCAATATGCAGTGACACATATTTACGTCCTTAAAAAACTTCAATTATAGCTCACCCCAATTTGATCGTTGAAACAAGTAATACAATACATTTTTGAACCTATATGAGGTTAGTATGTCATGTGATGAAGGAAAAAAAATTCATCATTGCTTATGGAAAGCAATCAGTTTGTATTTTCTGCAATTTTGCCTTTAGTTATTTTTGCTTGCCAAAATAGTGATTACATTTTAGGAACCTACATTAAAATATTTATAAAAAATAATTTTGATATTCATACGCAAAATAGACTTTTTTTAGACAAAGTTTGTAATTATCTGCAATAAATGATTTCAATTTTGTTTATCAGTTCTGATAAGAAAAAAAAAATTGCCCCAAACAACCTTTTTATATATTTTTAATAATTTTTATGCAGATACTTATATCTAAAACAGTAGTCTTTATAAATTTACTATTAAAAAGCATTTTTTTAAATTTAAAATTTAGGTTCATTATTGGGGAAATAGGAGAAAACTAACAGAATTTCATACATATTATAACCAGATGGACAAACAAAAAACGCGTAACGAGAAAAATATTTTACACTTCCAAGTTCAGTTTAAGATTTCTTTTTTAATTGCTGAGGAAATTAATCTCTATCTCAGGGTAGGAATTTTAAGACAGTTGGGGAAAGGGGGGTATTTGACCCAAAAGGGGTTATTTAAGAAAATAGCAATTTGTGTAAACTAAGCATTGATCACAAGACTTTTATTTATAAATATAATAATTATGGTTAAAATACAAGGTTTGAACATCATTAATTTGTCATAATTAACCAAAGCTAAATTCAACTGTACATATTAGGGGAAGGGAAGATAATATATAAAAACTACAACATGATATTTTAATATAATGCTTTAAAATATGGTGTCAAAAATTAAATTTTAGGAATTTTTTTTCAATAAGTTTTGTGCTAAAAGTGAATTCTGCATCTCTTATTCTTAGTTCAAAGAATTTCAAATAAAATTAAATTTTAAGAAATGAAATTGATAAAAACATTATAAGATAAAAAAATATCTGAAACATTTTCATACTTTTAACAAGGGAGGAGGAAAATGAATGCAAAATTATGGGAAAAATAAAAATAAACCAGTAGAAGGTTTCAATACAAAACTTTTAAAATAAGCATGTTTGAAGCAACCACAAATTACGATACAAATGCTTGCTTTTCAAACTATTTTTAAAGGTTTAGGGAATAGGTATGAACAGGCATTTTTCCTTCACTAGAAAATAATTCTTAGATTTTAATATACTTCAACACAAATAATGTATTATTTAATTATAAGTAACACAGATATGTTTGGCTTTGGAATATAAATTAATAACAAAACTTAATATTCAAGTGCAGTCATGATTCAAGTGCATGCATTCCATTAAAGCCATTGCTTTATCGTCAATATCATCTTCTTCGCTATCATACTCACAGATTTCTTCATCACCATTTCCTATGAAAGCAAAAATTACAATCAAAATTTTAAGCAAAAGATTTCGATAACATGCTTTTATTTGATTTACATCATACTCTGAAGTTACACAAAAGCTATTGGTGATGGACTTTGTAATTTTGAACTTTGGTCAAGTGGTAAGGATTATACCTGAACTGGCATATCTCACGAATTCCCCAAACTTCCAGATCACACCAATGTGAGGGCTTTGAGCAATGACAGATTTAATATGCTGCCCCTGTACACAGTGGGTCAGCAGAGGCATCAGAATTTGTACTTACAACTCAACAATGCCAGCCACACATACCCATGACCACTCAAATTATTTTGAAGAAGCAAATTAAACATTATCAAGTTTTAAATAGTAGCACCTTTTATTTGCCAAAACTAGTTTATAAGACAACATTATACATAAATAATTTTAGAGATCAATAAAAAAAAACTATTTTTTAAAATTACCACTTATATTTTATATAAAAATATTTCCAAAAGTAAAAATAAATTACAAAAACACCGAATTATAAATGTAATTATTAAAAAAATATAAAACTTTAGGTTGATTATCCAAGGATTTTGAACAAAATGGAGAAGTGAAAGTATACTTACAACTTACTTTCTTGTATAACTTAAGAGAATATTGAAAATCAAGGTTAAGATTTTATAATTGTTTAATAATTCATTAAAAAAATGAGAATCTGTTCTGATTAAAATTTTTACAAGAAAAGCATGTTGAAAAAATCTTATCTCTGACCAAAGATATATTTTATAGCACTAATTAACGATTGTATATTCAAATGCACGATATACAGCATGACAATTATTGAGCTATATGAAAAGAAAATAAGACATTAATAATTTTTGAACTGTCGGCAAGATTTGAGGAAAACTTGGCAGCTGAATGCAGAGATTGTTTGGATATCTTTTAAACATGCACTCATTGTTCGTTTTTTTGGTTGAAAATGTTAAAAATACAACATTTCTCAGCATATATCGATCATTAAAGCCTACTATTTGAGCAATAATAGCCCAATTGTGACTTAAAGACAATTTGCAATGATATAAGTGCTGAAGAAAACCGATTCAAGCATTACAGCAATCAAACTATAATGGAGAAGTTCAAGATAATTGGTAGTGTTTGTGATGACAATGTTGTCAAGTTTAGCAGAATTTTGTTCTTTGTCCATTATAGCCAATGATGGCAAGCATATTGCATATATCATTAACTAAACCAAATATATGCAGTTACTTAAAAAAATTTTGAACTCAAATATTTTTAAAATTTTATTTTTTATTTCATATGATTCAATAATTTTCACCCTGTTCTAACCTAAATTTTTTTTTTTTAAAAACTCAATGTTTTTTTATTAAAATCAAAGAATATGCTTACAATTTGAACTACTTCCCGAGGCATGGAGAATCCTCAGCAAATGGTAAACACTCAGGAAGATAGGATTTAATCTAATCGATGACAACAACAAAACATAGGAAAAGACTTATAATGAATGAGTAAAATTAAAGAATGAAATCTATATTTACTATCTTTTGATGTAGAATAAACCTATTTGGCCAAGTTACAGAGTTAAAGCTGTTTTATAAAACACTACACATCACAATTCAATTTATCAACATAAAAAAAATATTTGTAGAAACAATCAACTTAATTCATGCTAGAATTATGACAGAAAAGTTAACTCTGAAAGTTACACAGTATTTAAAAAAAAAAATCACAAAGAGGTTAGGGGTGGAATGTTTTCAATACCAATTGTTATGGATAATTTGATATTAAAGGTGGTAAAAAATCAATATATATTTACCAATTGACATGTTTCCGACTCCATCACATTCATATGGGTCATATTCTTCCGATTCATAATCCCTTGAGCCTTTAAAAATAAAAAAAATTATGAATCCTATATCTGCTTAAACATTTTGGCTGTACATTTTCTTGATAATACTGCATGTTAAAAATACACAAAACACAACTACTTAAACCAAACAAGTGTATATTACTCAACTGATCACAAGATTATCAATTTGAAAAATTTTACTATACTAGAACAAATGACAAAACAAACGATTATTTTAAACCTAGCTTGGACACACTTCAGATAAACATATCTATTCAACCTTAAATGTTACACTTCAGAAAAATTAGTATAAAGATGTTACAGTACACTGAGTAGCTTAAAAAAATATAAATGAATATTTAATACTAATAATAGTAAAGGTTCCTGTAACTCATGAAACTAAACTGATTCCTCCACATTTATGGAATTAGTGAAGAAAAATTATGGACTAATATGCAACCATTCATTGTTTCCACAAAACCAGCTGTTCCATTCTCTGACAATTAGGGTGCTATTCTGAGCTGACAACCATCCATTTCACGGTAGTGGCACAGGGGACAACAAGCCAAATCCCTTACTCCAGTGGTGTTCAAACCTTTTCAACTCACAGTACCCCTAGAACTTGAAAGGTGTTTTCGAACCCGTAGCACTAGGAAGTGTTTTCGTGGAACCCCATTCCATATACACACTTAGCAGAATATATCTCAAAATAATATTTAAAGTAGATTAGCATGACATAGATACTTTATGTAAAGGCAATTAAAAAAATTGTTGCATTTATTATTAAAATATTCTAATCTAATTTTTTAATATAATTTACTCATTAATAATACTAATTTGAGATTTAAGTGTCACATACTGGCATTATATTTAGCTTTCTTTTTTTTCCACACAAATTGTCGGTCTCATTATATATTCAAAGTTTACTTTTTTTAATACTTTGTTTTTGTAGCCACTCACATTAAGAAACATTTTCTTTACACACAATGTTCTGAATGATCTTAAAATATTTATAGCTGTGGGAGAAATACTGTGCGATTTGCAGGAATTTGCAACCTGAAATTTTGGAGCTTTTCTTGCTTAAATTTAGATTTTAACATTGAATCTATTGGTAAGTTGTTTCATCTCCTTCGTTATAGGTGGGTTTTTTTCCAAAAATGCAAAAAGGTACATTTTCCATAAGAAAACTATTTAGTTTTTAAAGACATGCTAACTAATGAGTATAAAAACAGAATATTCACAATCTAATAGGAAATATATAAAGATAAAACATGTTTTGATATTCTTTTATTATATTAGAATAAAAGTTTAAAAAGTGTTGCAAAATAAAGTTATTATACATAAATAAAATTTTCAGGTTTAATTAATAGGATGAGCTTTAGATATTTGTAATTATACAAACTTCATAGAGAATGTGAATCCATTTTGCATACATATTTATAAGTTTCTAATTGATTTTTTTTATTGCGACTCGTTGAACCCCTGGGTATACCTCAGGGAACCCCAAGGTTCCATGGAACACAGTTTGAAGACCACTGCTTTACTCCAATGCAATGTAAATGCTTCTGCAAATAATCATGTCCAGTAAGAAAACAAAAGCACACAACTCCAACAGATCGAAGCAGGGATCTGGGAACACTACCACTTTGGTTAAGCAAGATATTCCAACTTTTACCTGCATCACTATACAGGAAGGCTCTATTAATTTGCAGTTTACTGTAAAGGATTCTATTCATGTTATGCAGAGGCAAAGGAGCGTCAGGTTGGGTCATGCGAGATCCCACTTCAGCAAGCCTATTTGCTTGCTAATTTCCAGAAATGCTACATGGCTGGGAATCCATTGGAGGACAATGCTTTCTTTAGACTTCATTCTACAGGAATGAACTAATACGTTTTCATTACACCTAGAGTTTATTAGACAAAATGGCAGCTTGAAAATCAGTAAAAAACACAATTTTGCATTCCGAGGAGCTTTCCAATTCATTGGTCGCAAATGATATTTCTGCTATCTCACTGCAAAAATTGTTACAATATTTCAACAGGATAACTAATACTGTAAGCACTTGAATAGGATTCAGCACCAGAATTTTTAATAGCATTTTCTGCTGAACCATCAGCGTATACAAGGAACAAATTGTCAAGAGGATATCTGCAATGTATAGTAGCAAGAGCAGCATTTTTAAGTCATTTTGTATAGAAATTTTTTTTACCAACATTCCAAACAAGATCCAAGTGGCTCTCCAATGTCACCTGATACATAATAATAGGGTTAAAATCCAGTGGGAAATCTAGGCGGTTGGGTGTAGGATTACAATTAAGGAAAGTTACTGAAGTATAACATGGTTGATTGAAACAAAATTTTACAACAGTATAGATTTTTAGTTTTCTAATTCTAGTTACTGCACATTCAGCCTGAATATCAGCATACAAACAAAATTGACCACACAGATATCATTGATATTTCTAATAATTTCATTTTACAATGTTTATTTACACTTCACTTTAAAGCAATTTGGACTGGTCTTCGTAATTTTAGACCACAGTTAAGTGATGAGGAGAACCTGAAATGACATCTCACTCTTCACATTTTTCATACCATGTAAACATGATTTTGACCCTCAAAAGATTTAACATCCATCATCTCATCTTCTTTATGTGGAGGTTCTGTCTTTATAACATCAGGACTGTAGCTCATAACTTGAGAGGAACAATAGCAGCCTCAAGTCGAGGACCATGATCTCTTGGCTAACTGGATTATATTTCACTTAAGAAAATGCTTTAAATAAATTATGAGCCACAAATAATTATTCATCACAAGCAATAGTATATGTACAACTACACACATATACTATTTTCTAATAACTACAACATATATTTTTAAATTTAATACCAATGAGAGATGAACACTTTTTAAAATCTGTTACCAGATCTTTAACATCTGTGGAATATCTGATAGTTAACATAGAGAAAATCTGGCAGTGACTTAATCTCATCAATAAATAGTACAATGTGCAATTCATTTATCTTATTTCTATTGAAAGGGAATGGGTGGGGATATGTCTCCAAATCCTATTGCAGATTTTATATTGAAATCCAGAAAAAAATAATGATATTAGATGAGAGGTATTTACAATAAGAGAGAGAAATAAAGACCTTAATCATTTTAAGGAACAATATGCAATACTTCAAAAAATTAAATGCAGCCTAAAGTTTATGTAATTATACACACAAAATTAAATCTAATGAGAGAAAGATTAGTATATAATTAAGTATAAATTTATATACTAATACAAAACAGGTTACCATCTTCAGAATGAGAATCTGATGATTCATCTTCAGGATATTCATTCCTCCAGTTGTTTTCATCATTACTATCATCCTCATCCTCATGAACTTCATCATCACTCTCACCTGAATATATATCATCCTGTGCCATGGTACAAGGCCTTACACTGAAAACATACTTTTTTTCAATAACATTTTAAAGATGCATAATTTTCTCACAAATAAATATTCATAAATATTTTAAACTTAGAAATTTTTTTAAGGTACATTTATGAATTATAATTTGACACAAATCAGGATAGTCCAATGCACAGAATGAAGTAGAATTAAAGTAAATGTCAGTTTTGATTTTTTCCCCCAGAAATTCATGGACATAAAATTTTAAAAATTAAGTCAAAATTATTGTTTGTTTTCACTTAACAATTCATAGAAATAAAAAAAAACAAACTTATATTTTTAAACATTCTCTACAGTCATTTATATGAAGCTTCTTTAAAATTCTATTCTTATCAACAGAATTCTCTTTCAAGACAGAATTAACAATTCATGACTTGATTTTAAATAACTGTTAATGTCAAGATAATATGCTATTAAGATAAACACACCAATTTAAATGTGAATTTTGGACTAATTATAAAAAAAGACTTAACATTCATTCCGAGTAATTAAACAAAACATTTTGAATATTTTTTTTATAAAAACTTAATTATTTTCTCTTTATTAATTACATATATGATCTACATTAAATATTAAACAAATTTTAAGATTTATCAGTAAGATTTAATTTCTTAAAATGGGAAAGGGAAGTTAAATTAAATTTGTATATATGTACATTATACATACAAATAAGAAATGATGATGGGCCTTCTAGCGATTCTTTTAAAAATATTCATCTCTGTTTGATACCTCTTATCCTTTGTTAAACAAACTTTCATAAATTTTGTTATTGTACTATTACATGTAAACATACAAGCATTTAGTATGCAGAAATTTCAATTTTTAACAAATATTTTAAAATACAAAATTCTAAACACTTTAATAGTCCCCAATACTAATTTAAACACTAGAATATGAATTTAGCATTAATTAAATGAAATTCTTTAAGAATAAAATTTCATATCATAGGAACACTAAAAATTTTACAAATAAAAACTATTTTTCAAAGCCTTTTTTATTTATAAAAGCAATTTCTAATAAATGCACAAAATTTTAAAATATATTGGAGCTGCTTTAAAAATTACAAGAAATCAAATTTGATTTTCTACTAAGTGACAAAATATTCTTAAGATTAAAGTAAAATACACAGATTAATTATTCAAAAGTAAAACATTCAATACATATACAGTCAGGTCTCTTTTTATGCGATTTTGAAGTTGTGCGGTTTGTATTTCAAACATTTGCGGTTTGTATTCCAAACATTTCTAGATTTTTGTTATTATTTTTATTTTTTATACTGAGACGTAGATCGTAGTATTCCGTATCTTTTTGGTGCTTGCGTTTGCGCCTCGGCTGCGACAGTGTTAGATTCGCATTTGTTAAGTAGTGGAATACCGATACGATATCATTATTTCAAAATTATATTTTATCTTAGTGGTTCCTCGCTCATTTTTATAAAAGTTTCACTTTAATAAGTGGCAAATTTAAGTTGCAATATAATAAGCAGCAAATTTTGATTTCTGGATTTAAAGTGAGTGTCATAAAGTTTTATTTTTCATTAGAAAATCGTAAGTGTAATTTTTTTAAAATTTCTTTTCTAAGATTTTATTTGGCCCAATGGAGAAAAGAAAACACCAAAGACAGTCAATTTCGTTGGAAACGAAAATCACAATTTTAGATCACTTACGAAAAGGAGAAGTATCTACGGCTATTGGAAAACATTTTAATTTAGGCGAATCTACTGTCAGAGCAATTAAAAAGAATGAAGCTGCAATAAGAAAATCGGTCATTTCTGGTACAAAATTAAGCACGAAATTTGCATAGTACACAAGGGATGTATTATTAGAAAGAACAGAAAGAGCCATCGCAATTTGGATTGAGGAACAAGTTCAAAGAAGGACTCCTGTAAGTGGTTATTTAATCCAAGAAAAAGCTCTTTAGTTATTTAACGCTGATGAAATAGGACTTGATTGGAAAAAATTGCCTAACCGTACTATCGCAAAGGATGAAAAAACTGCAAGTGGACATAAAGCAAGTAAAGATCGAGTCACCTTATTCCTTTGTAGCAATGCATCACGAGATCGGATGTTGAAACCTCTCTTAATAAATAAATCTCTTAGACCACGCGCCCTTAAAGGTAAAGATTTAAAACAACTGCCCGTGCATTGGATGGCTAACTCGAAAGCATGGATGACAACAGCTATTTTTACAGAATGGTTCAATAATTGTTTCGTATCAGAAGTGGAAGCCTATATGAAGGAAAAATCTCTCGATTTGAAAGTTTTATTAATTGTTGACAATGCAGCAAGTCATCCACAATTAGAACATCCAAATGTTCAACTAGTATTTCTTCCGCCCAATACAACAAGCCTTATTCAGCCATTAGATCAAGGCATATTTGCAACTTTTAAAAAAATATTATATTAAGAAAACGTACATCTTGAATAAACTAATTCTTTGAATAAACATCATCTTAAATTCATCTTGAATAAACTAAAAAATGAGTCCATAACAGTAAAAGATGTGTGGAAACAATTTTCTATTTTTGATTGTTTAATTCATGCTGCATCTGCTTCCGCTCAAATAAGACCTAGAACTTTAAATGCCTGTTGGAAAAAGATTTGGCCAGCATGTGTGACAGACAATACAACCACTCAAACATCGACACTATCAGATGAAATAATTAATTTGGCACATGAAATTGGAGGAAATGGTTTTAATACCTTCAGCCACGATAATATAGATGAATTGCTTGTGTATGATGCATTAAGTGACAATGATATAATAGATTTAACTTTAGATCTAACTGTGGACGGCGTCGTAGGTCTAGAAGATGATAATGATGAGGAAGAAAAATCAACTCCCCTCACTGGAAAAATAATTCAAGAAGGTCTTCAACTTTGCAGTAAATTAGAAAATCATTTTATTATTAATGACCCCAATTCTGAACGAGCCTCTAAATTACAACGTGAGCTGCAGAACTGCATGTCTGGATATCGTGAGCTATATAAAAAAATAAAATAATCCTCATCGCAAAGTGTAATTACTGATTACATTGTCAGAAAAGAAAGAGCTACGCAGAACGAGAATGAAGTTTGTGAAAATCCGTGGCCTTTACAGCAAATATCTACTGCAGAGACAGTCTCTTCTGATGAAGAGGATTTGGAACTACTTCGCAAACGGTGCAAACCTTAATCAGATAATGATAATGATTAAAAACATAAAAATATGTGTATTAATTTTCCATAAAATAAAATGAATTAAGGTTTGAATACATTTTTTTTTAGCTTTTGTATGAATTTCTTTCAGACATTCGAAGTAATTTATCATGCAGCCTATTTCTTTTAATTTCTGGAGTTTTTTTATGCGGTTTTAAGTTAATTTTAACTAGTTGTTTTGGTTTTATGCTATTTTAGAAAACTAAGGAGCGTATCCCTACTTTTTCCATTCAAGTAATGTCTTTTTTAATGCGATTTTTTTATATGCGTTTTTCGGTAGAACGTATCTACCGCATAAAACGAGACCAGACTGTATATTCAGTAGCATTACAAATATCATGTATAAGACAAGTACTCACAGAAAGTTAGTAAAATGAAACACATCACATTCAATAACAAATGAAAATAAAATAAATCTTCTAAGTCGTATCAATAAATTAAGTTTTTTTGGAAGTCAGAATCAAGTAACTGTATATGACATTAAGAAAACCCTAAAAGTTCCAAAAGATTAAAACTATTAAAAATATCTTGAATGATTTACCTTGATGATGAGCCATATTCTGCATGGCAAAATTTGAAAGATAAGCATGACAATCAAATCTTACAACATTAAATAAGAACATTTTAAACAAATGCAAAGTTCTATAATATAATTGTAAGAAAAATGAAGACTACGACATGTATTATGTTTTATATACTGACCTTACAGGATTATCTACAAAGGAACAATCTATTTGTACATCTGATATATATACATCATATACATAATCACCAGATTTCTCCCTTATAAGTGGTTCATCATTACAAGTAATAGTACTTTCTACTTCTTCACCCTAAATAAGGAGGGAAAAAATCTTAGATGGGCATGTATACACAGAGAAAATTACAACAAAAGAAAACAAGAGTAAATTAGATATAACACCTTCAAGAGTTTACAAAAGTATGTCTCAGCTGTAAATTTTTTTAATTCTATACATGTAATCATGTTGAATGATGATTGCCATTTGCAAGGTAAATGAAACAAATTTTATTTTTTTTTTCTACTTTTTCATCCATATACTGGGTTGCTCATCGAATGATGGCAGAAATGCCCCAGATAGGTGTAGGGGGAAAAAAGGTAAATAAAACTAGATCTTTTAAATGTACATTAAAAAATTTAATGAATTTTTAAAATTTTAAATAAGTTTATCAACTCCAATATTTATCAGCTCATACAGAATAAAACCTTTTACCTGAATCTTACATTTTAGATCTATAAAAAAATACTAGTTTACAGAACTTTTATATAGACTATTTACCACTTTCTATAACATACAAATTCATAATTAGTAAAAAAAAATTAGGAGAAGGTAAATAAATGTAAAAATAATTCAGAGCATATACTGGGTGGTATAATTAACCTTCCCCTATAAACGGCATCCTACAGCACAAACGGGTGAACGTAATGCAGCAAAATTTTGTATATGGGCTATACACGAGATGCGCTTATGGAATTAAAAAAAGTTCCAAAATGCCCACTCTAGAGGGCACTTTTTCGGGAAAAACATGAAATTTAACACAATAAACAACCAAAATGGAATACAGAAACAATATTAACATTTATTGACTAGTTTCTGATCACCTTGTCATCGAACCACATTATGGTAAAGGTAAGGAAAAAAACAGTTCAGTTTGCAGAAACAAGAACAGATTAGGACAAAATTGCACAAGAGCAGTTGCTAATTGTATCCAGAACGATGTAGGAAGAGGTGTTATATGGGACCACCTACATTCACCTGCAAAATTTCAAGTCAATGGACAATGTGCTCAACAGCAGATCATAACTGATCAGTTGTGAAGCTTCACACATGAAGAAATATGTAGTTCTATAAGTCATTCAACGTTGCAACACCTTCATTGTACACCAGACTTTTTAAATAGCTCCTTAAATAGATATTACATGGGGAACATAGATCCAGCAAACATGGATTTGGTAAAAAGCAACTAATAACATGTTCCTCTGTGAAGTGGATCTTTGTCATTATCAAAAAGCTCCTGGGTATGGTGGATTTTGTGTGGGAAGTAGTGCATTATGTTTTTGAGTACTTTTGAGGCAGTGCTGTAAGAATAGCCATTACTAGTACAGCCGGATACATCGATTTTAACATGACAAGGTCTGCAAATGTTTTATACCCTAACCTGTTTGGGATAAAGCTTCCTCTTCTTCCAGAGCATGCAAATCTCGACATTTTCTCCTGCAACTGACAACTTTTGCTGATTTTGCATTTATTACCCATAATTCTTGTTCTGGATTGTTAATATTGTTTATGTATTGGTAATTTATTGTGTTAAATTTCCTGTTTTTCCTAAAAAGGCACCTTCTGGTGGGCATTTTGGAACTAAAATCCCCCCCTCTGAAATTGCTTTTTTTTACTGATACAGAAAAAATAAAAAACACATAAAAACCATTACCTTTAAATATAAAGAATGTCACTATTATTCTGACATAAAAACCTACCTGTTTTTTAAAATCTTCGGATTCCTCAATAATATCATATAATTGGAAAAGTTTCCGAACTTCTGCATTTTCAGGAGAGGAATTTTCAACTTCTTCAATTGGAACAGTTTCAGACAAAATAAGTCTTCGATTATTGAGTAGATCCAATTTTTTCTTCTCACTGGCAGCTTTATATTCACTTTTGAGTTTCATATAAATATTACGTATATTTTTTTGATCTGCAACAGCACTTTTTGGATCCCGCCATTTTGAGGATTTTTTTACCTTTTCTTTCGATAATACTGCTTGGATGTGATCTTTAACAGATTCAGTCTACAAATGAAATGAATTTCCTCATTATTCTTTTGAAAATAATACAATTTAAAGTTTCATTTATACAATATAAGTGATTACACACCAAAATTTAAACTAAAATGCATAAACTTTGATATTTATGAATCAATGTGACTATGACAAAATAACTTTGATCTAATGTTATAATTATGGTAGATTTTACATGCTCTGAAATACAAGAAACAGAAAATTAACAAAACAAAATAAATCAATCTTTTGCTGTTGAAAGAACTACTATTTACACATTTTGATTCTGTATTAACATCACACTTTTAAGCAGCAAAAGGACTATTGGGGATGATCTACGTAATTTTGAACCTTGGTCAAGTGACAAGTATGACACTAAAGCAGATACCCTCCTCCTCCTCACAAAACATCAGTATTTTTTTAGAATTCTGTTTTAAGTAAAGTCCTATTTGGTCTCACTGACTTTTAGTGCCAACAGCACATTTTTCAAACATGGCATGGTGGCAGGACTAAAGCAGATAATTTTGAAACATAAAATAACATTTCATTAGTGAGGAATTTTATCATAATAAGTAAATATGTTACAGTAAATTAATTTATAAATAAATTATTAACAGGAGAAAAAAATTCAGATTTTATTAAAATAGTAAATAAAAATGCTGATGTAATTAAATTTAATCCTAACTATATCATAAAAATTAGAAGAAAAAGCATTAACTTTATTTAGAAAACATGCTTTTTTTTCTACAGGGGAACACAAATGGATTCTCATCATTCAAAACTATGGATTGTATGTTTTACTTATCCAAATACACAGATTTTTACTTCTATAATAAAACACTCATACTTGGATGCAATCAAATCTACATACATAATTCTAGCACTGCTTTCCTAACTTAGTAACGAGTTCTATTCACAAATCTTGCCAATCCTCTAGGGCAGCAATTGTTAAACTTTCGATTGTCACAGCCTCCCTTTATGTATCAGTGTGACATCGCGGACACACAAGATTTTGAGCATCCCACTACAACTTAATATTCTTGATCAAAATACAAGTTCCAGTTGGGTTTTTTCATTGGGGATTGTTTAGTGATCTAGTCTAGTATGGCACATTTTAATTTTTTCACGAGACCTTTCAGAGCGTGTAAAAGAGGGAAATCTCAATGTTGCAATTAAGATTTTGCAGAACCCCCAAGGGAATGCAGAACACAGTTTAAAAAATGATGCTCAAAGGTAGTGTTTTTCAATGTGGGGCCTATGGCACATAAGGAGGCAATTTGATTCTTAAGGGGGAGCCATTTAAAAAAAAAAAAACTCATTTAGTGCATAAATGTATTGTAAATTTATCAGTAATGAAGCCAATTATAAACAAAATTTTGAAAGGTTTTATTGGCTCCGAAAATGTGAAGTAATTGATACAGCTATAAATCTTATTGTCAATCATCTAAAAATTTTGTCAGCTGATTTAAAAGAAAGATTTTCTGATTTACAGTATCAAGAAGAATTTGTAGAAATGCACACACACAAAATGGTGTGTCAATTAAACTGTTATTTAATATAAAAGGAGTGCTGGCATGGCTTTGTGAAAAAACCAAATTAATATCCGAATACAACCAACTGTGCAAAAGGTTACCATTGTTACCATTTTCATCATCATATTTAACTTAAAGTGGATTTAGTGTTGATCTGCTGCTGAAAAGAAGGAATAGGCTGGATATTACAAAAACAGAAGACTTTAGACTAAAATTAGTTAAATTGAAAAACGTGACACAAAATCTCTTTGCAACATACACCAAGCACAAGGATCTCAAAATTTATTTTTATCTCTATTTCAGTTTTCCATTACAAGTTTTGACTATTTACTTGCTGTAATAATTCTCATGTATCATTTAAGTCATATATCTATATAAATAAAAATGAATGCTTGTATGTCTTTTATGCTTTCCTAAGCTGTTCATCTGATTGTGATGAAACTTTGGGGAATGGTTGGATGCATGCCCCTGAAGCTTTCCAAGTTAGTACAATTGACCCTTAAGGAACATTGGGGGCTTAAGGGGGTGTTAGATACATATTCCCATTTTGAACTATTAGACCTACAAACTTGAAATTTGGTGGATATGTTCCTTTCAAGAAGTTGAGGTCCGCTACAAAAAAGGTTTCACGAAAATTGACACCTAAGGGGCACTGGGGGGAGGGCTTAAGAGATAAATATTCCTGTTTTTGAACTATTAGACCTACAAACTTGAAAGGCCTGTTCTGTTTATAAAGTTGGAATTCTCTATACATGGAGTTTTAGAAAAATTCAACCTCAAGGTTTAACTTTTTCAGGACGCAAATGCGTGCACATCGCTAGGGCAGGAGGTTTCTTTCATGAGCGGCACTCACAGGCCGGAGGGTTTATTGCAGTCAAGCCTAAATCCATAAAAATACCAAAATATGAACACATTGTTCAATATATTATAAGAACAGCATATGCTTTATATATTTCGTATTTACATACTTTAGTCACTTTCTGTTTAAATACAACTTTTTAAACATTCTATTGTCAGTATTTATTTATCATTTAATGACTCTTAATATTATACATAAGAAAACTTAATTTGTTTCTTAAAATTCTTTTTAGTAAAAATTTTTTTAAAACAGGAACCTACATTGAGCCCTGCATTACAATTCTTGCACTCATAATAAATCATTTGCTATTTTGGAGTTTGGCGGAAATGTGAACTAACAGAAACTAAATTATCTACTGTTGATGGCCAAAGAGAGGCATTTTCTGTTGATGTATTTGGCATACAGATGTCTGAATGAACAGAACAATTAGAATATATTATTTGTCACTATTACTATTCTCAGATCCTAATTCAGAATCACTTTTGCATAATTCTGCTATTCCAAGTTCATTTTAACATTTTCCATGTTTCAATCTTGTAAAAGTATTAAAAAAAATTTGTTTAACAGATCGAATTATCCATTAAAAACTAGACTGCAGGCCCAAATCAAATGCTCTAATGAAAATAAAACTATAATCTTCACCATAAACAAGCCACATGTTTATTTGAAGAGCAGTCATAAAGCTTTCAACTTGGAAACATAAATATGTATGCTGATGATACCGCTATATCAGCCTGTTTCAAAACATCCAAAACAGTTACTCTCGCTCTCAATAAACACCTTGCATTGCTAGAAATTTTTTTTCGATAAATGGAAAATCAAAATTAATGTTGAAAAGTCAGCTGCGGTTGCTTTCACATACAAAATAACTCTTCCACCACCACCCACAATGTACAATCAAATAATTCCATGGTCTCAGGAAACCAAATATCATGGACTCATTTTTGATAACAAACTCACTTGGAAAAAACACATCACTTATGCCCGCGATAAATTCCCGAAAGTAATGTTCAAAATATACCCCCCTTTTAAACCGGAATTCACACCTTGATTTAAATTGTAAAGTGCTTCTCTACACAGCCGTTTTGCGTCCAATCCTCTCGAACAGATGTTCTGTATGGGGTAATGCTGCTAAGAGAAACATTAATATCTTGGATGTTCCTCAGAATACCGTAATTAGAATGATCATCGGTGCCTGTAGGTACATGAGAAACGATGAAATTTGCAATGCTATTAAAATTCCTTCATTTAAATCGCACATCCAAAGTTTTGCTAAAAATTTCTTTAATTCTCTAAATAGCTCTGAAAATATTAATACGCAAAATTTAGAAAACTACACTGCACGCAATAAGAGGAAACGACCCAGGAGTATTCTCCTGGACTCGTATAATCCTCCCTAGCACTTAAACTTTTAATCATCTCAATATATCACTTTTTAAAAATTTTTGTCATGTTTGTCTAGCATTATTTTTAAATCTCTCCATCTCCTCTCACGTCCGAGCGCATTAAGTGCTCTCCGTACTTAAGATCAAACTGCAGCAACACCGGGAGCAGTCAATGCGAAGGAGGGTGACCGCCTTGCAAACCACCCGGCTGTCTTCTTTTCTACCTCATAAATTTTCGCCCCTACTGGACATCTGTCACTACACCACTCACACTCACCCCCTCCACCCACATGGGCAGTCATTTTCTCTGAGCCATTATCTTCACTTTCCAACAGCCAATAGGAAGACTCGATCTTCCCCTCAGATTTCAACAGCAAAATCCTTCGAGATGTCCAGATCCATGCCTCGAAACCCCGCCTACTGGCCTGCCACTCGTCCAATCGCAAAGATGCACTCCATAGCATGAAAACAAAACTTTTTGCCATGCAGAAAATAGACTTTTGATCCCGTTTCCTTATTCATGGCAACATCCGACAAAATAGACTTTTTGCCAGATATGGGATTAAGGGTTCTTCGAACCCAGATGCCCAAAAAAATTCACGCAGATTACCTAATGTTTATAAATCAAAATCCACCTGCATGCGAGTAATACTTCTCCCATTGCAAATAGGTCAGAACTACAAGTATCTCAAACCTTATGAACATGTAATGCCATCTATTGCTAAAAAAACCAAACTTTCAAATGTTTTCCAAATCAGTGGCTTGGTCCTAAAAGGAGAAATGTGCTGGCTTGCATATGAGCCATTTTGGAACTGCTAGTGTTTCACGATGACGCACATACGTGACGGTCGGTCCGAAGGGATTTAGGGGCATTATATATAAATATTTCCATATTTTAAAACTATTAGTTCTACATACTAGAAATTTGGTAGGCCTGTTCCTTTCATGGAGAGAGATCCGCTATGAAAAGGGTTTTCAGAATCGAAAGGTCATTGCAAAGGCTTTAAGGGGCATTAGAGATAAATACTACCGTTTTTGAACTACTAGACCTACAGTAATGCAACTTGGTATGTATGTCTCTGTGGTTGAATTGAACTGTTGTTGAATGTGTCAAACAGAAATCAACTCTCAAAGGTTACTCAAGTTTATTGATAAAGACCATTCCGTTTTTGATCTATTAGATTTAGACTTGAAATTTGGCAAGCATGTTTATTTTGTCCTCTAAAAATGGGTTTTGTGGAAATCTACTTATGAGGGGGCTATGAGAGAGTAAAAGATAATTCTACTTCAAATTCAGAATTTATTATTTGGAAGTTCTGTTCATTTTTAATCAAGAATTAAAAGAATATTTTTCTATACGAATTCCTAATGCTTAGATATCAATTATTCATTTATGTAATACAGCATATATATGTCATGAAACACCCAGTGAAATGGGCGGGTAACGACTAGTATATATTTATAGGGGAACATATGAATTTTTAAAAAGCTTATGGAGTAAAAAAAAAAAAAGGCTGAAGAAACACTGCTCTAGGGTAAATACTTTCATCATGTTAAATGATTCTATAAAACCACTTTCTGTGAAGAAACCCTGATTTATATTAATGAGAGTGCTATTTAAACTCAAGTGAAAGAGGTTGATGGTAGTTGTCATGCTGAAACTAAAGCATTAGAAATGTAATAGTCGAAGCTACAAGAGCCAAAGAAAAAGGATTAGATGGGTCAGTTTAGGATGCCTAGTATTGCTACAGATCAAATAGCCAAGATTAGTATTGAAAGAATTATTATAGATATTTAAATTGTTATTTAATCTGATGGCTCACCTAGTTTAAATCAAACTTAGATAGCAATTTGATAAAACACAATAAAAGTGTTTGTATTTTTAAAACGTCTCTTCCTCTTTGGTGTATTCTCACACATCCACTGGAAGAATTTGCAAAACCTTTTCATTCAAAACAAACAAAAACAACAACAGCACAAAACTATCATTTTGTTCAGCAAGGATACTAAAAAATCTATTGCTGAAAAATATTAACACTAGAACCGCGGGATGGGGTAATTTTGACCCAAAAGCAATTTTGTTTCCGATTTTCTCAGAAAGTTACTAACGGAATTGAAAAAAATTTCTTGACTTTTCCTATTTTTATACCAATAATAATCTGGAAATATGATACATTAAATACTTATTTTTTGTTTTTAATACTTATACCTAAAACCGCTGAATGGGTCATTTTGACCCCATTATAATCACAAGTACTAAATTTGCAATTAAACATTTCCTGGAACAGGAAAAGCTTTTTCAGTCCTCTTTCCATCCCTCAGATGAAAGCAGAACAGTACTTCAAAGTCAGCAGATTGTTACTGATAACAGTAGCTGAGAATTTTGTTGTAGTAGTAGCCAGTGTTGCCGACCTCCTCCCCTTCTGTTATCATTCTGTACGGGAAAAATGCCTCTGGTTAGCGTATTCAAGGAATGTTTTCTACAAAGTTTTTTGTTTTGGCCTATTGAATGGAATACGGTGCAATACTACCATAGCCATTGCGATAGTCTAATGGATGCACATGTGGTCCTTTATGACTGCACAACTGGTTTTTCACATCGACATAGATTGAGTGTACCAGTCTGTTTGATTTTTGCTACCTTGTTTACACACAGAGATAAAATTTCTTAGGTGAAAATGGGTGGAAGAAATATGCGTCAATCAACAGTTAGCGAGGCCCTCAAATATACGCGACAGTTATTGGAAAATGAATCCAAAAACCATAATGATGAAGAAATTGTTTTTAGCGATGATGAATATGTGCCTCCAAATGAAGAAAATATCTGCTCGGATGAACATACCGTATCTAATTTTCCTGTACAATGTATTAGCTGAAAAACCACCTTCAGAGGAAAATAACCAATGTGTAAATAAACGTAAAAAGTTATCAGATTCAAATCCAAATGAGATGAATTCTGGAACTTTTGTAACAAATGATGAAACGTGTTGGGAAAGCACCACTCTGGATGTTGTCTGCGTGAAAGAATGGCTGAGCATAATGTTTTGAAAGAAAAGAGCGGCGGAACCAGTTATGCAAAGCAAACTATTGAAAATGACTCTGCAATTAGTCCATGGGGGCTACTTACAGATGAGCCTATGCATCGCTATATCAAAAATTGTACAGAGGAAGAAGCTCACTGGCAACTAGGAAAAAATGAATGGTCAACAACTTCAGACGAACTAGATGCTTTTATATCAATTTTGTATGCTCGAGGTATATGCGGTGCAAATAACCTAGAGCTTGATAGTCTGTGGTCTGTTGTTTGGGGTCCACTTTTTTTCTGCGATACTATGGCGAGAGATAGATCCAGAGAATGCACGGAATTTCTGTGATTCGACAAAAATAACTACACAACCTGAACACCTTAAAACAGATAAATTCTGTTTCATTTCTGAAGTTTGGGAGAAATTTATTGAAAATTCGATAACTTGATATAAACCAGAAACATATATAACCATCAATGAACAGCTGTTTCCATCTAAAGCAAGATGTCGTTTTTTTTTACACAATATATTCCATGTAAACCAGATAAATTTGGTATCAAGTTCTGGCCTGCTGCTGATGTTGATAGTAAATATGTGCTTATTTGGTAAAGATGAGGAATGTCCTGAAAACCTATCTCTCTCCGAATATGTCGTTTTGTGTTTGATAGAACCTTTCGAAAATAAAGAAAGTAATATCACTACAGATAATTTTTTCACTACACTAAATCTGTCCCAAATGTTAAAAATGAAGAACACTATTTTCACTGGAATGATGAAATGAAATTGGGAAGAGTACCTGAATTTGTAAAAAAAGTAAAGATGCTGTTATATGATACATTGTTACTTGAATATGATGATATAACTTTGACAGTTTATCAGGAAAAACCAGCAAAAATATCTTATTCTTGAGCTCCCTTCATCCCCCAGTTAATATTGACACTGCTGACCAAATGGTTCAGAAATATTCTGTGAAGGCAGAATCAAGAAGATGGCCAGTTCATGTATTCTGCAATATTCTTCATCTTGCAGGGATTAATTCAGGGATTTTACACTAAGAAGTTACTGGGAAAAAATGAGGAGAATATCTTCAACAACTCATTGAAGAGTTGTGTAATGCGTATATTTACAAAAGAAAGTACAAGTCAGATACAATTGAAGAATCGGTGCAGATGCAAAAAAGGGTGCATTGCCAAGCTTTCAAGTGTAGAAACAAAACTGTAGATACTTGTTCTGACTGTAAAATACCGATATGTAGAAAGTGTACAAAATATATAAAAAGAAGTTGCATGAACTTTGTAGGAAATCTTGAATGGTAAGAAACTAAATATTTCTATTAAAGTTGTTCATATATATTTTACTAACTGTATATAATATTCCATATTGTAATATCTTATTTTTTATCACTTATTATAACAATTTAATGTTAAAATTGAATAAATCTCACTGCCAAATAATTACAACATACTTTTAGCATAACAAGGTTTTTATTAATGGGGTCAATGTGACTCAGTCTGCAGTTTTAGGTATATTGAAACTGCTGCAGTTCTAGTGTTAAAAATCTCCACATTCTTTCTCCTAAAAAGGAACATTTAATGTGTTGCTAAATCATCCAGGTCAACCAAGATCCAATTCTGTTTTGAATTAACATTAAATATTTTTTTTTTGTACTTGCGTATCAGACTCACCTCAGCAAAATTGGTGTCACATGAATTGCAATTTGATATCGAAAGAAAGGTTCTAACATGTTTTATATTAAGGTGACCAGTTTTTTTTTTCAATGAAAAGGAGGACGAAAAATTTAAGAAAATGTTACAACATAAACATATGGAACATTTTATTAATTCAAACAAAAATACGCTAATTGTGCTTACAACCCCTTTTAATTATTTACTTAAACAAGTATTTTCTCATTGAATTAATTTTTTTGGTTGTCAATATATTACTTTTTAATATATATCAGAAATTTTGGAGAAAAAAATATCCTTCATCTTTACTTTAGGTACTGCAGGTAAAATATCAACATTCAATCTTGATTTCTCACTTGTCCAAGAATTGCCAAGTGAAGTCGTCTCACAATTGGTGTATTAGTTCCAGGCCAGCACAATGTAAGTTCAAAAAGAATAACTAAATTTTTATATATAATGTGTTCTTTTTTGAAATGGTTAAGTATTTTTAACCCATCTTTTATCAATTTCAGCATGTTGATTTTCCAATGTTTCAATTTATTATAATTTAAATATACATTCAGTTTTCCAATTTCTTCAAACAGACCATTGTCAACGTTTTGAATATCAGGCATTTCTTTTGATAAAAAATCAACACAGTTTTCTATATCTGCCCAATTTACTTGTGATGAAGTCAAAAAACACCATTGAAAATTGTTATTTCCTGTGATATTTTTTCAGACTATTCTTCGACATATTGGAAACATGTTTGGTTCATCTCTGAATACAGATTAACAGATCAGTTTTAAAATATTGAAAATGAGGCCACTTTTTGAGGAAGGACAGGACCTATAAAAGGAGGACTGTCCTCCCTAAAGGGGGACAGTTGGTTACCTTATTTATATGGGGGGAAAAATCCAGTCAGATTTTGGTGGAAAATGGCAGGTGCCAATTTGACTGTGGTGACACAAATATGTAGGTACCCTTTTTTTAAATGATTAATTTGTAACACATGTACAAAGAATAAAGCATTTGCTAAAACTTAAAATACAAATTTCTCTAAGCTTATGAATAAAACGGTTATAAAGGACCATATATTGTCAACTGCTTTTCCAAATTGTCACAAACACTAACATTGGTGATATTATGCAATACAATCAATTTACTATGGATACAATGAAATTTTTGTTTAATTATAATAAAGTTTCATTAACTTTACTTAATATTAGCAACTGGCATAAGCCAGAATTTCGCAAATTTTTTTGTGCTATGCTTTTTATTTCATCATTCCTGCAACCAGTAAGTTAGCAGTATAATAAAAGAAAATGACACCACAGATTTATAATAATATCAACCAATCTAGGCCAGAATTCGGTATGTTTTTTATGCATTTAATATGATGGTTACTACAACCAATTAGCACTAACAAATAATTTTCATAATAAAAATGTAAGAAACAGAAAGTTAAATAACAAAGAACATTTTCATTACAAGAGTAAATAAATGCATTTATTATTTTTTACGACATGTCTTTGACGATATTTTGAGCAATAACAAAAACCTTTACCCCCTTTTAATTTCATTGGATTTAATAGCATTTAATTATTTATCAAACACATTTTTATGAGCTAGATTTTTATCAGTTTACAAGTTGCTAGTGTGATAATATCTCTCAATTAATATAATTTAACAAATTTATTAAGGATGCAGTGAGAAGTCTTTATGTTTACAGAATTAATTTTTCTTATAGAACAAATTAACATAAAATATACAAAAGTTAAAAATATGCACAATAATGATTCCGAATGCATTGCAAGTGGAATACAAATAGAACTAAGTCAGAGGGAGGGACATCTTTAGGTAGGTAGAAAGAAGTAAGGATATCTTTAGGTAGACAATATAAATATGGTTTTTTTTACAAAAATTTAATTAAAACACATCAATAAATGTAATTTCTTGGAGATATTATTCAAATATTTGTAACATATTGTTATATAACCAATTCTATTTTTAGACAATTTTTGTTTAATAAGATTTAGGGGAAAAAATTATTTTTACATGTTTTTTTTTATTTAACACAACCCAAATTCTAAGAAAATTTTGCTTTACTTATTCTTCTTTTGATATATTTTACTTTATTGTAAAGATGAAGTGTCTCTTCTACATGCAGATTTTATTATAGAAGATTTGGATTAGAAGCCAGACCAGTAAATCGAGTAATCATTTAGTTATAAATGATTCTAATGAGGAACACAAGTTGAGAAGTTTCAAAGTTAACCAAAGTCATTAATGCCTTATTAAGAGAAGTATACAATGTCCCACCAAAAGACTATGATCAGTAACCGATTTGTACTTAAATTCAATGAAACATTAGCACTACAGGAGGCTTGTCCTAATTTTGTTAAAGAGGTTACCAGAAAGAACGTCACCAATAGAGCATGAAAGCGATAATCGAGACATTTCTAGTAACAGCAGTAATATTGCAGTTTTAGATAAATGTATGCATTTATGACTTAGCCACAGTAGGCTGCCCATTCAGTATATTGGTTAATAATGCTAACTGCTGTGCCATAGTGCCTAGGTTCGAATCCCAGGGAAGGCATGGAAGTTTGTAAATGTCTAATGCAGTAGCGCATACAGGAATTTTTCAAGGAAGGGAGGGGGTTCAGTGTCAAAAGTTCACCACTCTTGTATCATGCTCCTTTTGATTTTGTCGATTTTTGGGAACAAAACACAGTAAAAAACTAATTATTGAAAAAATAATTAGCATTAATTAATAAAATAACAAATACATTAATAACAAATACTTAATTAAGTTTTATGTACTATATACTTAGAATTATAATCAATTGGAAAAAAAAAATCAAGGGCTTTGGAGGAGGGGGGTGGGGTCAGGACTCCCAGGATCCCCCTTGTGTCTGCCACTGGTCTAATGCCTTTGCAGTATGAGATTACTCTAAATAGCCAATCAGCCGCAAGTCCTCCCGTGAGGTTGGTGGAAGGGGAAAAAAGGTGGGAGGCTCCTGACCACCTCCAGGGGATTTTCCCTCAAAATTGGGATGGAATCAAGTCAAATCCTACTGTCACCTGTGTGCGTTCAAAGCTATTGCTAAGAGACGTACATCTAGCTATTTGCAACAATGAGAATTTTGTGTTTCAATATGACACTGTCAGACAGGTGGTGTATTAGCAACAACACAACAGTGATTTTTTGCCTTTTCAAATGATAGATTACTTTGTATGACACATGTAAAATTTTTAATCCTTTAGTGAATAAATGACACAAGCACTTGCGTACCATTAGGACCGGAGATGTCTTTTGCAAGTATCACTTATGGACTAGATGGTTTTTCACAGTTAAGCCTGAATCTATGAAAATACCTAAATATGAACACATTGTTTAATAATGCTCTGCAGAGTACATAAATGGTATACACGTTTATAATTTGTATTTACATCCTTTATAAATGCATGCTATTTCTTTTTTTAAATGATTTTTTTTTAGTATGATAATTTAGAAAACAGGAATCTACACACAGTCAGTCCTATGTTACAATTCTTGCACACAAAAGATCATTTGCTATTTTGGAGAATTTTTGTGAGAATGTGAGCAAGCGAAAACTAAATTTTCTATTGTGGATGACCATGGAGAGGCATTTTCTTTCAATGTTTTTGGCATAAAAATGTCATCAATAAATTTGTAAATAACAGAACAATGAGAATATATTATATCTGACTATTATTAATCTTAGTCTGTTTCATAATCAATTTGGCATCTTTTCTGCTATTTCAAGTTGAGTTAAGCATCTTCAACACTTTCACATTGTAATGGAAAAAAGAAAAAAACTTTCGTACAAGATTTAATTATCTATTAAAAACTAGACTATAAACCCAAACCAAATACTCTAACGAAAGTAAAACTCTCATCCTTATTATAAACAAATATTTCAGGCTTTTTTAAATAGCAGTCATGAAGCAAGCAATTTGGAAATATTCCTTTTCTCTTATATTTATGAATGAAAATTCCTGAGCATCTAATATTTCTGTTTTGAGTAGAAGATTAAATCTGCATATATCTCAAATCTTATGGACATAGAATGCTACCTATAGCTGAAAAGATTGAGAGTTTAAAATTGTAGTCCACTGGCATGCATATGTGGCAGTTGGCCTGAAGGGGTTAAGAAATAAAATGTTTATGATTCAAACTAATGGTTTATTGAATTATTTTTGTTGATTTCTTAGGGTAGGAACAAATCTTTTATTTTTTTTATAGATGAATACAAATTTACACACATATTCTTCAGGAACTCATCTATTGTGTAAAAACAGAATTAGATATACATTCAGAAAAACCACATATTTTTAAAAGGTACAACAATAAGTTTAAACTTTCTAAATAAAATTCATAACGGTTTCACAGACAAAATACATTTTTTTACAATTGTTTCAAGAATAAATCTTCCTTTTTCTTTTAAAAACAATTCAAATTTATAGAAGATTATCAATAAATTACACAAGTATTACTTATGTATCTAATCAATACAGTTTTTTTTTTTTTAAAATGCAGTAAATTTATCTTTAAATGTCACAAATTATTTGAGAAATATTACTCTTAACACATTTAAAATTTATATTATAACTAGTTCCTCAGTTCAATATTCAAACACACAAAAACTCAGGAGAATAATTAATTTTACTGAAGTAACCTATAGCTTTTAAGTGAGATTATTCTAAGTAATTACTTTCAGTTATATACTAAAGCAAATGATCCCAAAAGTTTATTTTGGCAAAATTTTTTCAATATATTTAATATAATCATTTGAGAATTTTATATCCCAATAACAGTTGCGTTTATCAATTAGTTACTACATATATTTTTGACACAAACTCGATTCTAAAGTAATATATATATAACCCTAATTCTTAACTTTTATTTAATAAAAAAACGAAATAGATTAATATACAAAATTGATAAACTTACTTCGCTTTTTAAAGTAGCAGCAAATTTGAAAAATACTTCGTTTGTATTACTAGTCTCATCAAATTTAGATTTCTTTAAAGCAACTACCAAACCTTCAACCGGCTCATTGCATGCTTTTCTTTTTAATCGCAATACTGCAGACATAACGAATCAAGAATGATTGTTCTTGTGTTTAAAAATATGACATTCACAAAGGTTTTCAACTTAGAAGACTTTTAGTTTTTAATATAATATTCAAATATTTATATTTCAGAAATCACGAACCATAACAAACCTTACAGACATTTCGTCATACAATAACAAATTACGAATGATTCAGGCCAGCTTTATTGGACTTACTGCGCATGCTCTACGAGTAACCGATTCAGATGCACGAGAAATTGATCATTCAAATGAAAAGCTCCTTGTATTTTGAATGATAAAATTAGCGTTTTTTTTATTCCTTAAGGCTACATGTCTTGCTTTATGGGCAGCTAAAAAATATAGTAATTACAATCATTTTGAATAGGACTGATTGAGAAAAGATTATAAATTAATTCGATGATTAATAGAAATTTTGGACGACCGTTATCTCATGGAGGCGAGACTAGATGTGTTTCACCTTTGGAAAAATTTTTAAATGTAATCAAATAATATCTTAGATCTTACCAAATATAACTATTTTATTAATTTCAGTTTTTTCATATTGTTTGTTTTTCTTATTAATTCGACCAAAAGTTAAACACCTATTTAAGATGAACTGTGAATTTTTGAAAAAAATAAATTAAAAATCAAATTCTACCTTCAAGATTTAATTTTTTTGTTGCCACTGGTGAAAATTAATTTAGAAAGAAGTTTCCCTGTTTTTCTTTAAAAGTCCGCGTGGTGGTGAACACGGGCTATTGTGAGAGCGGGGCTTGTACTTAAAAGAAAGGCTGAACGAAAACATCGAGACGTAATCTTTAGGCTAAATAAAAATCAGTTTGTGTATAAGAGGGATTTGAACCCCCAAATTCCACACTTGAGTACTATACTGCACTTATGATAACCAAGTGGTCCTGGTCGTGAGCTTGTGGGAGAATTTTTGTTTGTTGAATCATTAAATCGATCATTTTGCACCAAAAATCTATCATGTAGAGTGGCTTATACACACTTTAAATGGAACTGAGATGTGATTTTTCACTCTTTGATGTGTGAAATTCGGGATGATTGGGTTTTAGATTCTGTGTCATCCTCGTCAGTTAAATATGGCTCCGAATTCCAAAGTGTTACAGACAACTTGTGTTAATAAATAAGCAGTTAACCAAGTTCGATCTCATAATTTATTATCGTGACATGAAGTGAAATAAATTGTGTGT